>JACCIB010000340.1:0-179407 GCA_018906965.1 Philotrypesis tridentata | reverse complement strand
CAGAAAATTCAGGAGGGGAAATGGAGGAAAATAAGAAAAATCAAGAAGAAGTTCAGGAGAATTTTTTTCAAATTTATTGAAGCACAAAAAAAAATACAAATATTGCAATTCATTACATATTATAAATAACTAAGGCCACCAAGGCCGAACGTCGTTGGTCAGAAGGCGCTGAATCGAATCGCCCGCCCGAGGTACCACACGCCATTCCTGCAAACAAAAAAACAAAAGCATATTATTTTTAACATATATATATATATATATAACGCAAGGAGAAATTCTTACCTCCGAATCCTCCCACCGCATGATGGGGCGGATCAACATGCCCAGGCAAACCACAGATGCCGCAAGGGTCCTCTGTGGAAAAATCTCCGTGACAGAGAACAAAACAGTTCTCCACACCGGAGTAGTGACGGGAAGTCACGTGCCTGAAGGAATACTGAAAAAAAACAAAAAGGAAAAATTTTAATTAAATTAATTAACTAACACATAAATAATGTAAAAATACTTACATATGGGCCGCCAGGTCGATGGAAATCGAATAAAATGCGGGCCGGGTCTCGGACGCAGCCCCCGCAAAAGCCGCATATACGTCCACGGGAGCTGGGAAAATGGCACGGCTCCCACCGTGCCCACACATCAGAATACCCGCCCCACATGGGTGGCAGGTATTCATGGACATATTCGTCCGCAACCTCCTAGAAGAAAAAGAGGAGAAAAATTTTTTTTAAAGTATACATACAAAAAGAAGGAGAAAAAAATGGTAAATACTTACGACAAAAGACAACAACAGGGTGAACACGAAGGCAAGCATATTTGAATGTTTCCTATCCAAAGAACAGACTGGAACTGACAGACGTCAAAGCATCGTGACACTCGTCGAACGGAGTCGACGATTTTCCATGGCGGGTGGGATCCTATAAAAATCTAAAAAAAGAGATCTATGGATGAAAATAGAGAGACGAAAGAAGAGAGTGTTGTGAACTAATATATACTTACCAGAAGACTTGAATTTAACATTAATTGTTAAAATTAACAACCGACTTAATTCCTCACGAGTCATGTATCTTTTTCAGTCAAAAATGGCAATGAAGATACTCTTTGCAATACTGCTGACGTTAATATTCCAAACAAAAACGCAAGCATCCAGCGAATCAGGAATGAATAAGGCCATAGACCACACACAACATACAGGTATAATATTCGAAGAAAAAAAGACAATTATCTTCTCGGAACAAGAGCGAGAAGTGGCAGTGAAAATAAAGCTGCCTATAAATAGGAAGCATCTAAGAGACATCCAGTCGAAGCTAGCGGCAATGCAAGCGATAGCTATAGCCGACGCTCCGGAGGAATTCAAACAAGATCAAGGGAAATTATGGCCAATTCACACGAAGTTAAATGCCGTAAAAACACAACTTGAAGAAATTATGCCATTTTTTAAAGAAAACAATTCATTTTATTCACCTCAGGAAAATATACCCGATATGATAATTGACCATGAAGACGTAAAAAAATTACAGGCAATAACAAAAATAGAGGACGAAATATCACAAGATTTGCAAAATATTGCAACTAAAGATAAAAGACCGCTTCCTAAAGCTACACAAGAAAAAATCGCACAAGGAATACGATCTATTTTGGCAAAAGTAACGAGACAACTAGACAATCATTTAACAACGCTCACGAATCTCAACGAAAGTTTAAAACAATTACAAGAAGGAAAACTAGTCGCAAATTTTTTGAGCAAAAACCAATATCAACACTTAAACCATGTACTTAGCCAAAGCACCAAGCCATGCACCCTACCAGACGTAAATCTTAACAATAAGTATGAAATAAATAAAAACATAAAGAATAGATACATAGCGACAAAGGACGAAATAGAGGTAAGGTTACACTTAACGTGCATGAATAAAGGAAAGGCAACATTATACAAAAAATACGCTACGGAAATACCACAGGTAAATTTAAGCTCCAGTCTATACATCCAACCCACTACGCAATACATGCTGGTAAAAGAGGGAACCGTGCGACATATAGAACAGACGGATTTAGAAGACTGCATAGAATCTCTAGACAAAATTTCTTGCCCAAATCAATGGTTTAATTTCGAAAACGCGACAGACTGCGAGAGTACCTTATTTCTCCACCCGGAACAGGTAGATTACCGAAAATGTAATGTCATGTACCAAAGTATCACTAAAGAATACATACAGTTTATTCCGACAGCCAATGCCATAGTATACATATTACAAAGACCGGAGAACTTGACCTACATTTGCTCGGGAAACCGAAGGGGAGTCGAGACTCTTCGAAGCACGGGAATTATAAAAATAGAGCCAAACTGCTATATAGAAATCAGAGGAATGGAAATATCAGGGAAGAGAGAGAGCGAAGGAAAAACTATTTTTTGGCCCAACTCAACGCTACAAATAAGCCAGTTATCAAATATATTAGAAGAAAATTTTGCAAAAAGAGCATTTTTGAAAATTGGCGCAAAGGAAAGAACGATGAACTTATGGCAAATTATTAGAGAAACTCAGATGGAATTACGAACCGAAGGGATATACGGACAAACCGAACTGGCATTAAGAGCTTTAGTAATAATCACTACGATTTTAGCGATTGCTACAGCAATAAATACCATTATGGTCAACTACAAAAATAAAAATAAGAAAATTTTACAGCTGACCAAACTCGTCATAAAAACCAGAAGAGATAAAGAAAAGGAACTAACCACAGAATTAGATTGTTAATAACAATTATCCTAACTACAAACCAATACCAATAACCAACACATATACACACAAACCGACAGATCGACAATCCGCTTATTTATTTATTTACAGATGAACATTTGGTGGTTTGGACTATCTCTATTTTGGATGATAAAAACAACGCACGGATTATACGGATACGATTGCGGAGACCACCTGTCAAATTTAACGACCATTTCTCTTGTAGACGTTGGGGACTGCGATGTGAAAGAACCCGAATTGGATGTAATCAAAAACTACGGTCAGCTACTACAATTGAATGATTATTCTACTACGCACGTCTATAAATGCGCAATAAAAATATACCGCGTAATAACACATTGCGGTATGCATCGACACGCCTCTAGAGTGGTAAATGGAGAACTCGGATACTTTCAAACATTAACGGCGGCAGAGTGCCAAAATTTACAGACTACCGGATCCTATCTAATCAGTAAAACCAGAATAGATAAAATTGCCCGGAACGGAACTACGGTCAGGCCAGTCATCTTCGCCGGCTCAAACGACCACGTTGGAAACTGCCAAGGCGAATCATACACGGACGATTATGGGAAATGGGAAGATGCATATGTCGCCGGACATGTCGAAATCACTCTTCAAGACTACGTAACCCCGGTACACCTGGACTCGAATAAAGTGATACTCAAATCCGGAGTTAGATGTACATTTAAGGACTTAAGTTGCATCGACCACGACGGATCGCAAGTATTTTGGGAGCAAGTACCCGAAGATTTCTGCGGAACAAAGGCTTACTCAGTACTATATGAAGGATACATAGATAGAATTAATGACACCGAGCACGGAAAAATAATGTACTCCGTCGAACATGGCGATCGCACATTCGCACTATGGCGTAAAGGGGAAATGGAGAAATGTGGCTACCGATACTACAGCACCGAGCATCCGAAACTCTTTGTATTAGAGGATATTCGAAAACAACCCTTAATCGAGAAAACACCTATAGAAACTGCAAATCTAGATATGTTTGCCTATGTGAATTCTAAATTCCTGTATATAGAAAAATATATGAGTGGACAAATACAAAGCATGTATTACAAAATACTCAAACAGGAATGCGAATTGGAAAGGAAGGTATTGAAGAACGCCGTATCCATTGCCACAATGTCACCAGAACAATTCGGATATCGGCTCATGGAAGAAAACGGATACGTAGGCGTAGTCGCGGGCGAGGTGGTGCATCTCTTAAAGTGTATTCGAGTAGAAGTAGAGTTACGAAACACTACTAAATGCTACGGAGAGCTGCCGGTTCGACGCGGGAACGAGGAGCTATTTTTGGCCTCGCAGACACGTATACTCGTGAGAACGGGTACCGAGCTCAGCTGCGACGCACGAGTACCTGCGATGTTTAAATTACATAATAATTGGTATAAGATGCTCCCGGTCTTAGTAGAAACCACTCAGCCGGAAGTACTGCGCCCTCAAACAAAGCCAGAATGGAAATATATGAGCGCCGATTCCCTAGCCATAAGCGGCATCTACGGAGAAAAAGATCTCTCTCGATTAAGGGACATGATTCTTTTTCCCGTAGAGAAACCAACCGTGCTTCACAAAATCGCGCAAGGCATGACAGGTAGAGGAACACCCGACGGAATCGGCTTAACCCACATGTTCGATGAGAAAACCATGACCGAAATAGTAAAGGGAACATGGAACCGAATGTGGTCTAGTTTCCTCACTTTCGGCACGGCCAGCGCCGGACTCATCGGTATAGTATTAATAGGACGACTTGTTAAGCTTCTTATGGATACTATGATTCATGGATACGCTCTATATAGCTTATATGGTTTTTCAATGCACTTAGTAGGATCATTATGGAATTCCGTGACCCAACTCTTACTACACCTCGGAGCTAGACGCGAACAAACCAATGCACCGAATAAGAAAAAGGGAGAAAATGCCGAAGACGCGGCGCCTCCCACGGCCCCTCGTTTGATGTATCAATCCGTCGAAAATCTAGACTCTCAGGCAACCACGGCTGTTATGCCCACAGGTGCCGAAAATGCTCAACCATTATATCCGCTCGTACCCGAATATACGGCCAGACGACCAGAGTCATATTAAACAAATTTTTGAATTACTTAATACGTGTGATCTAATCCAATTATATACATATATAGAATGATATTAACTAATAACACCCAAAATAGAAAGAAAACAAAAAGAAAACGATAAAAAAAAAGACACTAGAATAAAATTAACCAAGAAACAAAAAAAAGTAATAACCAAAGAGCAGCAGTACACTAATATATTTTCCTCCACTAGCATGAGGCCAAGCAGTATAAAAATAGCAGTCGCAGCCACAGCGCCTAACGAAGAACCATCGGAGCTGTACGATACACTAGAGAAGAAGCTGTGTCTAAAAATGCTCCCGGGATTAAGCGAGATGTACTTGAATACCCACGAATGGGAGCTACTATGTAAGGAATGCTTCGCCTTACTACCTACCGACAGATCAGCGCATTGGATATGTATATACAGATTTCACGTGTTAACAAGGAATCCAATAGCGGATAAGGGATGCGAGAATTGCCAAACACAACTTTTGAAGGCACAAGGCCTAGTCTCTTGTGCAATGTGCCTCACCGGTTATTTAATGAGAAGAAGAAGGAAAGCCAAACGCCTTAATTACTCGTTACCCTTAAGAGCTTCTTTGTGATTACTAATATCACTAACTTATAACAAATTTTTCGAAGCAGAAATTATTGCCAATTATACCCATTTTATAGGAAATGGAACGAATGGAACCGGACTACCAAGGAAAATTAAAAGCGAGAGTCAAGCAATATCTCCGACTTAAACACAAAGTAACAAAAGAAATAATTAAAAATAACGAAAGACTGGTGAAGAGTATAAAATTTGCTTTAAGAATATTTTGCGAGGATATAATGCAAATGCCAGCCGAAACCGAAGGACTCATTCAAGCCGCATATCAAGAAAGTACCTATGTGCAGTATTGCATAAATGCTACCTTCCGTAAAGGTATACAACAGCTTTACTGGGTTATTGTGACCGAACGAAAATTCTTTAGAATGATGCAGGACCGAATGCAACATGCATCTCTATATGATAACTTAACCCCCAACTGGCCTGTACACAACCCGGAAATAACAAGAAAATACAGATTCGAATGGAGACGACTAGCTACCTACTATCAATGGAACGTACTCAATATATCTATCTTTGACTTATCCGCAGAAGGGTTTTTCTGCGTAGGACCAAGAGAAACGGTATGTTTCGCATGCCAGGTAAAAATCGAGAATTGGGGAATACACGGGAAAAACGACCCGCGAGCTACACATTTCTTCTTCAATCCGGACTGTCCCTTTATTTCGGGATTTCCTTGCGGAAACGTCACCACTCAATTAAGGAACAATACGCCCGAGGACGTTAATTTAGAAGACGAAAGAGCAATTCCCATGCAGACAGGAATTCATGGAATGTCAAGAGAGATCGCTAAACTCTTCCACCCAAATTTGGATTTAGACTTACCATTTGATAGAACAGGAGGCTATTTACACATCGAAAACCTAGAGCTTAACTTCGGAGGAAAAGGATTTGCATCAAAGAAAACCTATGGAAAATGCACTATTTGCGAGATGGGTTTAGATATCAGACGAGAATGCGAATTATGCCATCGCATGGATCCTCAACTATATTTGAAGAATGCATACGTAGTATGCCGAACCTGTCCTGTACCCACGCACCAATACGACTTGTTATATGAGGACAAGTGTTTCATATGTATGTGGCAAACCGGAATTTCACCAAACACCCTCAAAGATTTTTTCTAACAGAAGGTCGCCTACACAGACAAAATCATAACAAACATGACCCACCGTACGAAAGTCAACGATCTACCACGCCCCACTGCCCTACTCTACGAGAATGAAGTCGAAAATAAACTAGAACGCTGAAGGGGGGAGCGCAGCGAAGCCACTCCGCTAGAGAGACCAACTATATATATATATATACCTACTCTACCAAAAGAACACATGTTATGATCACGAATTCTTTCAAAACAACACAGGTAAAATGCCAAGAATTCAAACAAACGTAATCTTACAACGGAAAGGAATGGAAACAAAAATCAAGCAAAGACGAGATCAGATTATTCACGAGAATTTTTGCATAAAATATTAACGACCCTTACAGTAAGGATACATAAGGAAAAAGGAAAGGAGAAGAAAACCGGATAAATAAACAAAAAAAACGTATGAGAGATATTTATATACGTATATTATCAATTAAATACGTTCACAACATAAATTACTGAAGAATAATTAGCACCAAGGACGAATCACTACGGAATCTATCCGATTGTTCCACAAGACATTAGGATGATCGCCCGTCAACGGAACAACTCGCCACTCCTATAACAAAAAAATTGAGAAAAATATAACCCTAGACGGAAGAAATAATAGCAAAAAAAATATACGAGACTCACCTCTACATTTTCCCAACGCATCAAAGGAGCCCGCATGTAAGTGCCCCAACCGCAAATATCGCAATTCCTCGGAGTAGTGGAGAAATGCATGTCATGACACAGGACGAATTTATGCTTCTTACAAGCCGAGGAAGACGGAGCCACCGTAGGGAAACAATACTGAGAAAAAAAAAAGAGGGCGAGAAGGAGGATATTGAAAAAACGGAAAAACAGATTAAAGATAGGCCTACAAAAAAAAGCAGAGATAAAAACTTACATAAGGACCTCCAGTTCGACGAAAGTCAATCTCCATCCTCGCCGGCAAGATATTAACGCCTCCGCAATAAAGGCAACGACCAGGACTCGGAAAATGACATTTTTCCCAGAAGATAGGTTGACGACATCTATCCTCTATCCGAGGACTAAAGTCGAAATCTTCAGAAAAAGCCGCACGAACAACAGCAACATCCCACTCACTACCCAACAGGGTATCCTCCTCTTCGAAATCACGCCTGGGAGGTGAGGCCGGAGTATACCTAATAGAAGCACTGGCACTTGAGTCAGACGAAGATAAAGGCATCACTATCGGAAGGCCCGAAAAAGAATCAATAGATTTCGGCGAAGGAGGTGGCGAAGGCGGCGGCGACGAAGACGACGAAGACGACGAAGACGACAGAGACAACAATGGCGATGAAGACGACGAAGATTCCAATTCAGACACTTGAGTCGGGAGAACGATTTGTAAATTCTCCTCCCGAATTTGACGAGAACGAGACCTCTGCAACATAAAAAGATAACAAATGACATATTGACAAAAGAGAATATTGGACATAAAGAAAAAAGGAGTAAAGCAAACTTACGGTGATCGGCATGGCGACAGTAGAGAAAGAAGTGTAGAAGCTCCGAGCGAAAACAGATCAGAACTGAGAGAACGAATAATATCACGAAACTCGTCGAGTGGAATCGACGAAAATTTTTGGCAGAGTGGGAACACATAAGAATCTAAAAACAGAGAACTACAACCATGAGAAAAGAAAAATACTACGAAATCAATAAATACTTACGAAACCATTACAATGAAAGACACTTATAAATTTTTCTTTCCACAGAAAACTTTTTAACATAAATCTTGCTTGCTTACAGGAACAAAGAACATATAGAATAGGAAAAAGAGCAATAATATTATGCAACTATTGCACTAACAAAAACGTTAATAATTGTCGGAAAATGTTTGTAAAATTTAACCTGAAAAGCGTTAATTTATTATACTAACCTGAAACACGTTAATTGTCGGTAAAATGTTTGTAAAATTTAACCCGAAAAACACTAAAAGCATTAAGAAGTCAGTAAAAATTTTTTGCGAAACATTGAAAATCGTTGGTAAAACGGTCGTAAAAGAGGAAAATTTTTTGACTCGGGAAAAATTATCTCCATTGTATGTGTAATTTTGTTTGAAAATTTTTTTTAAAATAGTGAGTGTGAAAGTCGTTAAATACTAAGACTAAAGAGCGCATTGTAACAACCAACCTTTGTAAAGCAGTACCTTGTGCAAAAACCACAAACAGGGACAATCAAATACCCATATTCGTGTGAAAATACTGCTAGCACACTACGTGTAAGCGACTCGAGTGATACTCTCGTCTTTTCATAAGGGCGGAAGTGTAATAAACCGCGAAGAGTATATAATTAAATTTTTTATAATGTCTCGATCTACGCAGATCAAATGTAACCCGATCTGTCTGATGACTGTTCTCCGGATAATTATATAAAATTAAGAGTAGCCACCCCAAATAAGGCGCCCTAGAAATGGGAAATCATGAATTTATAGCGAATTTCCGATGTTCACGGAGATCATCTGAGTCATACTGTATCTGAAAATAGCCCCCACTATAGGAAAACCATCGATTAAGCTCGGAAAAACCTACGCGGAAATATTCTGCGCGGCAAATACAGCGCGACAATGGGAAGAACGAACGCTTAAATAGATCTGGAGCGAAAGCTCCGGAGGCTAGTCGACCATCCAGTGATCAAGAGCACGGACGAATCTCTGCCCGTGACCTACTCATTCTATCTCAACCAGTGCTGCATACGGGGAACCGCCGCTTACGAGACGATTATCACGAATCCAACCTCATCCGAAAGTTCGGAAAAGCAAGAGAGCTGAGAGCAACCACCGACTCAAAGCCAGACGCTGCAGCCGCTGACACCTCGCAACCGCTCGACGCTAACCCAGAGCGTCTATTCTTGGAAGCATTGCTGGAGCATCAGAGGGACAACTCAACGCCACATCGAGCCACACGCACGATCAGCGACTTCCCTACACACATATATACTTACGCACACACGCAAGGTACGGCCTCGTATTCTGTTAGCGCTGCGGGCGTTCACACTCACGTTTGTCTAACACGCATTATATACAGAGGTAATCTCGAAATCCCGCTCTCCTACCCGGTAGGCCATGACCGTGAATACGGTAGCCAAAGGAGAGAATTGTATATAGATTTCTGACTCATAATAAATTTATTAAATTACCAAACACATATTTCCTTTATTCGAAAAACCATCACACCTCCAATAATAAATATATAGTTGTGAGCGTCACTATCCCGACGTAACAGGATGGTCAAAACTACGCAACGGAAAGTTGTATGATAGTTTGAATGGATATAGCGCTATCATTGGCTTTTTATCAGGAAAAATATTAGATTATAGAAAGCGCAATAGAAAATGCCATTTCTGTGATGCTGGGAAAAAAAATGTGACCCATGATTGTCGAAAAAATTTCTCTGGAAGTGCGAAAGTGATGGAAAGTGACGCTGGTGCCGAACTTGTCAATCGTAGTCAGATTTTAAGGGATGCGAACTTAAATGTAAAAGTTATTGTAGGTGACGAAGACAGTTCGTTAATGGCTGCTGTGAATAGAGAAAATATTGAGAAAAAGACTGGTAAAAAAATATTTAAATTGGCCGACAGTAATCATGTCAAAAAGAATCTGTCCAAAAAGTTGTAGAATCTGCGAAATAAATATAAATCTTTTAGCAAGAAAGGGGTTGTTACGGATAGCTATGTAGCCGCCTGAGCTTGTATACTTTTGGACGAGCGTCTCAACACAGCGATTTTGGAATCGCTGTATAGGCCTCTGCACGACGATACGCAGGATCGTTCGTGGCATTGATTGCTCGCCGGGGCCCCCAGCCCAGTATCTTATTGATACCGCGCTGTTTAAACGGACGAGTTCGGCACAGCTAAGACTTGGATCTTAGCTGTTGTCCAGCTGCCCTAGGGAGGCGTGTTATCTAAGAGAGTAGCCGCTTCGTGAGAGCGTGCTCACTTACGAGCTCGGAAAAGGCAGCGCATATTGCAGGGATATTTTTTACTCGATGTGAATAGTTGTTGACGTTCGGGTAGTATTATATATGAATTTCTCGAAGATTTGTAACCACGTTTCCGGCGCAGGTTTTCTCAGTATGAGACAATATACTGAGTTTTTCCTGCGTCACAGCTTCAAGCTGGGCGAATGCGGGAATAGTGGACGCGTTTTTGCTTGTTTGTCGTAAATTAGAAGCTTAGAGTCGAGCGATACTTGAGAAAGTGTCGCATCGACGGGTATGTATTGTTTTAAAGCACGCATCTGGACGTGTGCGGCTCGAGTTCCTGCGCGCGGAGCCGTTTATAGCACATCTGGTCGCGCGCGCCTCGAGCTCGAGCGCGAGCGGGTCGAGCAGGTCCGTTTTATGACGGTGCGGTCGGGTCGAGCGAACCGAGTGCAAGCGCGCGAAGGGCCTCTTGTCAGCGGACAATGAGGCCTCTGTTTTTGCTGTTTTTGGGCGATATGTACGAGTGAGAGTGAGTGAAAGCGGGGAGAGGGAAAATTTCCGTTTTTCCCGATCCACGATGAGGGCAGAGTGGCCGCAGTGGCGGCAGTCCGTTTTCAGCTCTCAAACTGAGCGGATCTTTGTATCTGAACATAGTTTCAATACATACAAATACTTTAAAATTTATCCAAGACTTATAACCCAGCTTCATTTTACCACTCCTATATAATACTCTTACACACAAGTACGGTATAGTGCCGAACAGGGGTAATAAGCCACATCAAAAAATGTTTTGCATATGCCGTAGCTCAAAACAAAGCTGACACTGTTAAACTAGCTGTTGCTGTTCGGTGCATACCAGATCACATGTATAACATGCATGAAAATTGCGGTTCGTGGTGTAAGAGAAAATCGGGCAACGGCACCGGCATATCGGAGCAAAAATATATTTTAAAAGATGAAGAGCTTCATACAGAGCTTCAGACAATATTTACACTGTATGCTAATAATGCAAAAAAGTTTGCAGGAATTGCTCTACTTACGGCTCATAATGTATCATTTGACCAAAGATTTTTAATGAATAGTATAAGAAAGCATTCATTAATAAATGAATTTGCCATAGTAATTTTTGGATTTTGTGATACGTTAAGGTTATTTAAAATACAATTTCCAGATAGAAAAGGCGCTGGAATGATGACTTTGTCTAAACTATACAATGATTTATTATCGCCCTTGGAAGATGAAAATGAAAATTTTCCTGAAGCTACATATGATGTAATTGTGTTGCAAAAATTGGGAAACAACTTTTTGAATAAGAAACTTATGTTTGATAGCGCTAAAAGTTTCAAAAAGTCACTACAAGGTAAAAGTCAGAAACGTAGAAGTAAGCTTACTGCAGCTACATCAAAAAATTGATTAGAACTTCAGAAAAAAGTTGATTCGTATAAAGTATTTGACGGCCAAATTTCTAACTATATGGTAAAAAAACTTGTTGCGTTGGATATTACTTACGAAACGTTATTAGATATGTTTAAAAATAAAGGCGAAGAATGTGTGATAGAATGTTTAAAATCTATGAAGATAAAAAAACCTTTAAAAATATTTTTAGACCACTTCAAAAAGATCTCATATTACAAATTTATAATTATGCGTGTGGTCGTTGTTTAATATTTTTATAAGAGTATCATAAATAAATGCTTCTATTAATATTGAGATGTTTATTTCTTAATTTATTCTAGTCCTTTTAATATTTAAGCGCAAAAAAAGAAAGCGTTTCCTTTTCAAGTGTAGCAGATCGTCGACGCGTGAATTAACCAACCTTACTTTACTGTGCCACGTTGCCATGTTTCCTATATGATGGTAATCGTAAGCAAAACTAAAAAATTTGATAATAAATATCTCTGATACTACATGGTAAATCCTTTCCACATTTGTACACATTATATATCTATACATTAATAAGTTTTGCTGAAAATTTCAAGAGTTTCTCTAATTTTTCTATCCTAACCACTACATTTTTCGACACGCTGCCATTAAGCCTATGTTAATCACATTGAAAAGTAGTTAACTTTGATTAAACATTACTCTTAAACTATATGGTAAAATGAACTACAATTTCGCAAAAGTATTTATTATATGCTTAACTAATTTTGCTGAAAATTTGATCAAGATCTCTATTCATATTGATTTAGGAGCTAACCACCTTAAGCTATTGTTAGTCTTATTCTACTTATAATGCGACTTCGATTCTTGCGCCCCTGATCGCTTTTCGCTTATTTTGATGATATGCTGCGACGCAGTCCTCGCAGTCCTTTGCTCAAAAGAAGGAATTTTTTGATGTTTTGCATATTTTACATACACTACCCGATGCGAACGGCGCTATATAATGTATTATTCTAATATAATAATCAGTGTGGACTCGCAGTTGATGGTAACTTGCGCAATGCCATGAACCCGTTGTTTTCGTGAATCTCGCACTTCGTCGGAACCATAAGTCTTTTAATTCCCGCCAAAATCCATCTCTTTTTGCAGAATTATGCACATATCTCCTGTGGTATCTTTTCTCCTCGTTGCGTCTATTGCCTCTCTCCTCTCTCGTAGTTTTCTCTATTTTACGTATGGCATGCCTAGCCATATTTTCACCTCTGCTTCTTTCCCCTCTGCAAGTCTGCAGTAATGGAGCGTTCATCCCCTCTGTTTTCATCATTTCCCCCTCCTCTGGCTCTGGAGAAGCTAATGGTGTTGATGCGGCTAGCGGCGCCATGTCGTCTAGCTGCTCGGTCTCTGGTTATGCTGGCGTATCTGGTATTATTTTTTCTCTCCCATCTTCCACACATCTACTCCACGTTTTCTCTAATTTATTATCTGATTTTATATTTTCCACTCATGGTGGCGCTGATTGCTCACATGCGCCAGCAATTCACACACCTAATTTTATTGGCATTGGCCATATCGAAGGGTGCTTATTTCCCCCGACATAGTCAATTCTGCCTGAACCAACCAACTCATTTCTCGGGGGCGGTGATGGTGGTGGCCAGATCAGCGGGAAATTGTTATCTTTCTCTTCGCTGACCTGTTCTGTCTGAGGCTAGTACATTCGATAATTGCCACTGCTATTGTACCTAGTGGTTTCCCTCCGCACCTCCTCTGGATTAGCCGTCACAGGTGGAGGTGACGGCGACTATGTCGTAGTCCGGTGCACCTGCTTATATGTTTATTTCACTTCTTACACCTTTTTCACCTTTATCGCCTTTTTCCTCCACCAACCAATTCCTCACAACAGGCTCGTGTGAATTGCCGGTGTGGATACCGTCTCTCACACTCGCACAAACATCACTAATATTATCACGCACTATGACTTTCCCTTTGTCTATAGTAGTCCGGGAGTCCTGATATCGAATAGGAATACATTTGGAAGTTCGAGCCACTCGCAATTTTATTGCTGGATCTGGTAGGTGTTAGTGTACTGGTGATGACCTTAAATTCTCTACCTCGCAGCTGCCCTGGAACATTGTGATTATCGCAGAATAAAGTTCAAAAAAGCATTTTTTTTTTGGTTTTTCATTTGTAATTTTTTTATTATTAACTTTACGTATTAAGAACACGCGCACAAGTGTCACAAAAAAATTACAAAATGTAAGATTTGCCGCAGCGAATGATAGAAAGTTCGTTGAGGGAGATAAAGAAATTGAAAAAAGATAGTGGTAAAACAGTGGAAGTGCTGCAGAGACCGGCAAGATACGCCGACTTTGCGCGCGCCGGCATGGTGCCTATAGTCCGGATTTTTTTTTTTTGGTTTTTCATTTGTAATTTTTTTATTATTAACTTCACGTGAAAAAATTGAGCATAAAAATTGTTCACAATTGAATTTCCTACAAGGTACATGTATTCCCGAGTGTGAAATTAACTTTTTTCATCGCTAAATTGTTTAAATAAAAAAAAAGTTTTTTTCTTATGTTGCTGTAGCTTATGCAAAAATAACTATTTTTGATCGAACTTTCACTCAAAAGGTCTTGACAATTCATACTATATAAAAATGCGTGCCCGATCTCACTAAGTTAAAATGGCGGCTTATTGCAAAATAGTTATTCTATTATTTCAAATGCATCTCTATTTGTCGCATGTAACAATAAATCGATGCAACCACCTGCAATCGCTAGCTTATGGCATACTTAACAAACGCTAAAAATAACTTTTCTTCGAATTAATATTTAACAACATTTTTGGCAATAAATGTCGATTTCTGGGTTTGTATCTCGGCCAATTTTAAAGTTATAGAAAGGCGGTAAAATCCATCGTAAAGTGTGAAAAAAACCATCAATTTTCATATAAAAAACATTACGCCGAAACTACTTAATATTTTTAGATGAAATTTATCACAGTGCTTGTTGAAGAAATAGCCTTGGTTCGGTTGAAACAACTGGTGAAAAAAGCAAAATCAGCGCGTACGGCCGGGCGGCGCGGTGGTGGGGGGAGCGCCACTGCTGCGGCGGACAGAATTTCGTGCACCTTAATTGTAAATTTATTTTCTCGGCAACTAAAACAGTTATTGCAATACTTTTTTTCATTTAATGTGTTGTTTTCTCAGCTTTTTTGCTCTGTTAATTGAATTATCATGAAATTAACAGAAATGCCTGAAATTGTCATTTTTTGCACAAATTTTAATATTTTTTTAGCAAGCGCAAAATATACATAATTTTGAATCTAAAAATAATATTATCGTTACACCCGCATAACATATATATGTATATATAAACTATCAACCGGCTATTTGTGTTTTGAAAGTCGACTTTTGTGCAACTTTTGAAAGGTCTAGTTTTATATAACAATTATTATTTTGATTGTGCGTATCTTCGAAATCCAATCCAATAACTTACAACCATATTTACATACACGCTTAAATTTCTATATTTGCAAGGATAAATATAAATCTTCACTTCATTGTTTCAGAGGTTGTATAGACATCTGTACTCGTTAGAGGCAAATTTCCAATTGACACGTATTTGCAGTGGGTTTATATATTTGTAATATAATCGGAAGGGTGTCACTTTTAAGAGGGAAGGGTATCACTTTTTAGAGGAAGGGTGTCAATTTTAAGAGGAAAGGGTGTACACTTTCGAAAATACGCACAAACAAAATAATAATTTTTATATAAAACTAGACCTTTCAGAAGTTACACAAAAGTCGATTTTCAAAACACGCTGCGCGCTGATTTTGCCTTTTTCACCACTCGTTTCAGCCGAACCAAGGCATCTATAGCTGTTCGGACGGACATGATCTTCTAGAGTATTTCTTCAACAAGCACTGTGATAAATTTCATCTAAAAATATTAAGTAGTTTCGGCGTAATCGGCGATTGAAAAAAAAATTGTTATTTCGGCTCCTATTTGTCCGATCTTAATGTTTTTTGTATGAAAATTCATGGTTTTGTACACACTTTACGATGGATTTTACCGCCTTTCTCTAACTTTAAAATTGACCGAGATACAAACTCAGAAATCGACATTTATTGCTAAAAATGTTGTTAAATATTAATTCGAAGAAAAGTTCTTTTTAGCGTTTGTTAAATATGCCATAAGCTAGCGATTGCAGATGGTCGCATCGATTTATTGTTATATGCGACAAATAGAGATGCGTTTGAAATAATAGAATAACTATTTTCCAATAAGCCGCCATTTTAACTTAGTGAGATCGGGCACGCATTTTTATATAGTATGAATTGTCAAGACCTTTTGAGTGAAAGTTCGATCAAAAATAGTTATTTTTGCATAAGCTACAGCAACATAAGAAAAAAACTTTTTTTTTATTTAAACAATTTAGCGATGAAAAAAGTTAATTTCGCACTCGGGAATACATGTACCTTGTAGGAAATTCAATTGTGAACAATTTTTATCCTCAATTTTTTCACGTGAAGTTAATAATAAAAAAATTACAAATGAAAAACCAAAAAAAAAAAAAAATCCGGACTATAGGCACCATGCCGGCGCGCGCAAAGTCGGCGTATCTTGCCGGTCTCTGCAGCACTTCCACTGTTTTACCACTATCTTTTTTCAATTTCTTTATCTCCCTCAACGAACTTTCTAACATTCGCTGCGGCAAATCTTACATTTTGTAATTTTTTTGTGACACTTGTGCGCGTGTTCTTTCGTTGCCGTACTGGCTCGGAATGAAGCGTTGCCTGTTTGATTTTTCGACTTGAGGGTCCTCGGACCTTAGAGTCACTAAATTTCACAGCATCTTTGCTGCACTCGCTTCCTATTCGCTCTTTATGTTTATATTATGGTTTTATCATCGCGCGCAACGGCTATCTTGCTTTAGGTGGGAGCACGTCTAACGCTCCTGGAAAGAATTTTTCAAACAGCCGATTTTTTAAATGGTTTTATTTGAATTTGATCGCGCACTTTAATTGTTTTTTAGTTTTATGATTTAGGCCCGAAGCATTTTATTCATTATTATTTATACGTAACTTGTAACCACGCACTTCTCGTAATTTCTATTCTCGTAACTTCTTAAAAATAATTCATTCATTCTTTCGTTCAATCTCTCTTTGTTAGTTTTGTATCATATATACTTTGTACTACTTATCATTCTTAGTGCCAGCGTCATTATTTTATCTATATATGGGTTGATTCTTTTTCTTTAAGCGATATCCGATTCACCTGAATTCGATTTATTAGTATAGCTTGTTTTTCGAAAAAATATTCTGTCATTTCTATCAACAGTTTACCGATTACTATTAATTTGCCTGTTTTAATTTTTATTATTTAATTTTTTATTATTTAATCGCGTAACGTATTTTGATATATTTACTTCTTATTTACGTATCAGTTCGATCTAAATGACTTATTTAGCTTCCGCAAAGCGTATCCCGATATATTAACTATTCATTATTATATACGCATCAGCTCGACCTAGCCAACAACTTCGCGAAGTATATCCCGATATATTCATTTCATTTATTTATTATTATATTCGCGTCAGCTCGACCTAGCCGACAATCTCGCAAACTATATCCCGATATACTTATTTCATTTATTTATTATTATATACATGTCAGCTCGACCTAGCCAACAATTTCGCGAAGTACATTCTAATATGTCCATTGTTTCTACCGCTCTTTGTCTATATTATATTTGTCTATATGTATGTATGTGTGTGTGTGTGTGTGTGTGTGTGTGTGTGTGTGTGTGTATAGACTGTGCCTAGCTAATTCTCGGAACAAAAGTCGCGTAATGCGTTCCGACGCATATATATTTTGGTTGTATTTTATTTTCGATGTTGGCTCGGTGTAGTCAACTTTTTCAGAAAGGTTCCCGCATTGTACATTCCGGCATTTCGTTTAAGTTTTGTACACATTGACTTCGCGTAGGCTAGTCTGTTGGGGTATAATGTTTCTAAAGTGCATTCCAATGCCTTTTGTTTCAAGTATAGTTGGCCTGCGCTTCTCGCGTCGCCCGGCCCCCTCGGAAAAAAAATTTTCTGTCGTACGTCTATACGCGCGCACATGTTCACGCTCTTGAATTTTCTCTTTTGAAGCCCCTCCTCCGCTCTTTCCGGTGAAATTCGTCCATTCAGATTCCCAACTAACTTGTTAGTTAATAATATGAATTTCATTTCTCCCTTCGGGTTGATTTTAAACATTTATTTTTTGGAATGCAAGTTTATCATTTACGATTTTCTTATTCTAATTCGTTTACAATATTTTTAGAATTCTATATAAGCCTTCGATAATGACAATTTTTACATTTTACATTTTATCTATACTTATACAAGCTGCTTTTAACTTATTTCCATGAACTATTCTAGTTTTTTCTTCGCCTATATCTAAGTCTATATTATGATTGTTCAAAAATTCTTACAATTTTGTAGGGACCTTTATATTGATAATTAAGTTTAGATTTCCTAGGTTCATTCATCAAGTATACATATTGATTTTTTTTTTACATTTTCAACTTTTAATTTTCTATCATATCTCTTTTTCGTCTTTTCCTTTGCTATTCTAAGTCTCGTAGAAGCTAACGCCTGTGAGTTTTCTATCCTATCTAACGTTTCATCTAGCATAGCATTATATGTACGAAGCACTTTGTCTTTAGCGAACTCCGGCGGTAGTCTTTGTACTCTACCGAATATTTATTCCCTTGAAGCCATCATAGCATACTATAAATAATTATCCCAATCTGTCGCGCATACATAATATTTTAAGTATTCTATTAACGCGTGATGACTTTTTTCTAAAGAACCTATTGTTTCGGGATGGGACGCGGTTGATTTAAATTGTTTCACTTTAAAAATTTTCGCTATTTGTTTTATCGTTTCTGATATTAAATTCGAACCTTGATCTGTTAAAATTTCTTTCGGACAATCGAACCTACATATTAAATCATCAATAAGTGCTTTGGCTATGCACGGAGACGTTATATCTGACATTGCTATGGCTCCTTAATATTTCGTTAAATTACACTGCCACGTTAAAATATATTTATTTCCGCTTTCTATAATCGGTAACGGCCCTACTAAATCTATTTCTACCATAACAAATGCTCTACTCGGCGTTTCCGTAATTATCATAGGTTGTCTCGTTTTTTTCCTAATTAACTTATTTTTTTGTCATTCCTCGCAATGTTTAATAAAATTCCTAACTTCGTGTCCTAAATTTCGCCAATAAAAGTTTTCTCTAATTCTATTTATTGTTTTATTTTTCCCTTTATGTTCCCCTACTATTGACTCATGATTTTCTTTTATTATTCCCTCTTTACGACACAGATCTGGTATTACGACCTCTCTCGTACATATTGTGACGTCGGGTGGACGTAATTAGATTTGAGCCATCCGTAAGGATATAGCTCGGGACAATATCTTAGACTAAAAGACAACGAGGAAGAGAGAGAGAAGAAAAAATTTTGGATTTGTTCTTTGTAATCGGCCTGAAAAAAAAACACAACAAAAGAAACGAATGAAGCTATTACGTAGGATGTTTAAGCATCCTTTTTCTCTTTTTTTGTTTTTGGGGTCAAATCCCGTTGGCTGTGGGATGATTTAATTGGGGAGAATAGATTGCAACGGCTCTCGGCCTGAGCAAACTAATCCTTCCCAATGTGAGGAATTTACGCGCAATTAGTATTTATATATATATTTTTGTCTCTCCCGCCGCCCGGGAGAGACGGTGCTAAGACGGTGAGAGAGATGCTGAGTGTGCCGAGGAGAGAGAGAGAGAGAGAGAGAGAGATGGAGAGTATAGAGTTGTCATGGGAGAGTATAGAGTACGTGGAGTGTACGGGGCCGAGAGAGTCCGAAGCATAGCTAGTATATCTATATATAGCCATATGCTCTCGACACGAGTCCCGAAAGCGAGAGAGTGGGGGTGTGTGGAAAACGAATATCGACCGAGGGCACGTTATAAATGACACGTGCGCAAGGAGAGCCCGGGGAGAGTCGAGAAAATTTTCCAAGTCCCGAAATTGAGAGAGTATACATATATATATTGGGGTGACATATTTCCTAGGGTATCTTAAAAAAAAAACCGAACGAGAAGATACTTTGGTAAGATCCTTCTTTTTCTCCATAGTGTACGTAATATATAAAAGTTCTGTGAATAAGGTAGCATGCTTAGAACTAAACTATATCTAGAGTGAACGTGGAGAATGTTTAGGTGAGGTAGTAGGAGTCAGTATTTGGGTAAACGAGAAGAGAAAATATGGTGATAAATAATATGTATTCAATGAATACTTATAAATCTAGATACAAATTATGAGTTAGATAATATAGTACTGTTTAAATATACGACTAAATTATACATATGCAAACTAACAAATTCGTAAATAATTAAGTAAATATCCTCGAAACTTAAAACTATATTGGCTTCTTTTAATATTTTGTTTATTTGATCGACAAGTGTGCCGTCAAAGTCACGCATGGCACATTCTATGTTATAGGCCGTAAAATAAGTGTATTGAGAATTTTGGCTATTTTTTAGCTTTTCCTTACAATAACTTCCGACCTCGCTCACAACAATCGCAATAGCAGCTTTCACAATTAACAAATACTTAATTCTTTTATCGATGATTTTGGATAGAGCCTTTAGCCGATCAAAAGTGACTCTCTTAAATACCAGTGATGGCTTACGTGGTCTTTTCGCCCTGGGGCCCTCAGATCCGTGTGTCTCCACCGCAGTCTCTTCAATCAATTCGAAGGCTCGATCGGAATAACTGATCATGAATCTCATTATAAATCCGTCAATCATGATTTTTTGATGAAGCATATCTTCGTCACTGCATGCATGAAAGAACCGGTCGATCTTGTCAAATTGCTCCTGGAACACTGTCCATGTGGCCAGCGAGAAGGCGAATCCTTGAAAGTCTTGATTGCTGAGGCGAACAACAGGATTAAAGTCGCCCGAACCGACTGCCGTATTTTCTAGGCCCACGTGAACAAGTTTGCCGTAGGAATTATTCAGCCCATAAACCATGGGTAGAATTTGATGGCAGCGATACTTGCTCTTCTGACTCTCCTCCAGCATCACCACCACCTGACTCAGACTCTCCAACTGTCTCTTCTGACCAGCCATTTTTTCTCGAACTTTCACACGTTGCGGTTAAGAGAGAACTGTAGCCGTCCGCTGGAGGCTCTGCGACTTATATTCGAAAACCGGGTAGGTTCGATGGGGGGTAGAACCAATGAGAACAAAGATCGCAGGTAGTGGGGAGCCAATAGAATCTCTGTCAACAGAATGGGAACCCAATAGAAATTTGCAGACTAATCATTTCTTAAAAACCACGTAAGCAAATATATCCAGTAACATTCACGCTTCACATTACATTTTTAATATTAGATTACAACTTATCGACAAATTTTTCAACAACCTCATCATTTTTGCTAAGATCTGTTGAGAAATTCTTGAGAAATCGTCGAATACCCAAACCATTAAACATATAGTACAGAAACATGATACGATGATAAAGTGCTTTGCAGCTGAATATTACACCACCTTATCCGCTTGCAATTTCGCTTGATTCGACTCACGTGATCTGGAACTTGTGGCGCCACTCCAAAGCTATCGAAATACCAGCCAACGCCATTTTGTGTGACGTATATTACCACCCAATGTCTACCACGTCTCTAATGATCTTCGGTGTTAAACACAAAGCCACAGGGTTTTACCCACATTACTGGAATTTGGTCGGCCGGATAAACTCCTACCGCATGTGAGGTCATTTTTCGAAGTTGCTGGAGAATATCCAGAGAGTTCATTATTGGAGAGCTCGTGGGGTGGGGTGAAGGGTCGTTCTGAAGATTTGATTATATCGGGACCACCCACTCCCGCAGTCAGCCAGCACTTCAATTTGTAGGCGTTGTTGAGCGCACAGCTATAGCGGAGAGAGCAGTGCTTAATAGCGTGTTGCATACAATACTTTTCGCAGTACGGTAACCTGTGAAAAGGTGGACACTTCCCCTTCTCCTCCAAATCAATAATTTCCCGCGTAGTAAGCATATTCAACACCTTTGCTTTTTCAGCTCCTCGCACGTATATTCGCGTACTTCTGCAAACTTCGTGCCAACTTTTGTATAATTTCTTCAGTGTTACGTCACCCTCGTACCAATCTAGATCGTGATGATGCAGTGTCAGCCAGTTATTTTGTCTTAAAATATCTTTTTTCAGAAATATTGTTTTACAAATCGGCGCGGTGATGCAATGGGTGGTAATCTCCTGATTCACAGCCACAATACCCACTTCTTTTGGCACTATACGACCCTTGTTGTCCTTGAAAAACTGCAGATCGATTACTATGTCCATGATTTACTTTTGCGGGTGTCCGTTCAGTTTGAGAAGCACCGATCGACTGACTGCTCTCTCTCTCTACGCGAGTGGTGCTTTTATACGCATCTCCTGCAGAAACGCCATCTATCTTATCCACTGTAATCTACCAAAACTTGTCGAGACGAGTCAATATCCACGAGATTGTCATACTCAGCATAAATTATGCAATTCACCACGACATCTAATGCGTCATCAAATCTCACGTCGATCCTCACGCTACCTCTTCGAATCAAATTCCAATGACTGTCGCAGTTAGCCGACAAGTCCGGTGTCAAATCAAAGGCAAACAGACAGTAGCCATTCGGGTATGCATCACGTGATATTGAAAATTATTAAAAAATTATTATTATTATTATTATTTTAAAATTACCCATATTCGCAAAATGCATACCAGTACCCGAGAAGAGTGTGTGATACGCATCCACATATGTATTTGTGTTTTTGAAGTCAGGCTGTAGCAGTTTCGAGGGCACTTGTACACCCTCCACGTATAAGCACAAAAAATTTATGTTATAGTTTTTGAAATTAAATGGATTCAGTCCTGCATCACCATTGTAAGCCTGATTTTCAATAAAACCAATGATAATTCTTTTTGGTAATTGACCTAGTATTATGTTATCGATTGATTGACCATGTACGCCGCTGTTCAGAGTCACGGTTTTCATCTCCACGCGTGTTACAGGGTACTTTGCTGTCGTCTTAGAGAGTTTATTCTCATGACACATCGCTATACGCGGGTTAATCTTGACACGTCGAACAAAGAGTGTTGCCTCCGTTATACGTGCAATGTACACGTCACTTTCCGCCATTAGACAGAAACTATCACGAGAGCGAATAAGACATACACGTACCTCCACACCACTGAGCAATAATCTGTCCATATTGAAGACATCTACGTGTAGGTGACCAAGCAAATCGATTTTGTCATTTTTCATGACTCTTTGACGCTTAATAAATCCGTCATTAGATGCACCAATGTCGTCCATATGGCCTGCTGTGTCATTGTATTGTGTCGTCAAATGCGAGTTTTTTGCTGCTGGACCGTAATTTAGCAGTGTCTCGATGTACGATCTGTAGGCGTAAGCATTATTTGGCGGTGATACAGGCTTCTGATTGAATAGTGCGTCCACTTGGTTGAAGAGTGTATGCATGAAATTATTTACGGGTCCGACGGTAGGTGGCGCGGTCTCATCTTTATCCGGTGCAGTAGTCCGTATTATACTCACACGCAGACTCGGCATTGTGTGTGCTAAATCAATGTATTCCGTATTCCCTGGAATCGTAAATTCTATTGGTACTTGATCGGCAAGTGACGAGATTGGTTTATACTGCACCCAATGAGAGTTCTCAATGGCTGTTTGTGTTGGCGGCAACTCAAATAGCGACAGCTCCGACTTTAACGAGTCACAAGAGTCGGTGTGCAGAAAAGCCATGGCTCAGGAGAAAAATTAACCTCCAAAAATATCTGGCTCTTTAGACTTCTTCTTCTTCGTCTTCGTCTTCTTAGTTTTACTCTTCTTGGTAGCAGTAGTAGTAGTAGTAGTGCTTCGCTCAGCTCCACGGCCGGTCTTTGACTACGATTTTCGCGCTGTAGACGCATTGTTATAGCCAGAACTCCTACTCCTTTTTACACTACCCCCCTCTCCTTCTCCTCATCACTCTGCATCAGCATTTTGTTCATTACCTCTCCAGCCTTGCGTTTCAGCTTGCCACCACTCTCGGTAATACGGCGATTAAGCGAGACTTTGAGAGGCAATTTCTCGCCCACTACATCGTCCATGATCCTCGTAGTAGCGTGAGCTACCTCCCGACCCACGCTCTTAGCGCCACGCTTAATTAGAGGTAAGGCACTACGATATAGTCCCTTCAAAAAGCTACCAATTCCTGCATCATTTTGATAATATCTTCGATCAATTGTGACGTAATTATCCCCGCTATCACAACCGCCAATGCCACAGCCTATCTGATAGCCATTGTAGAGGAAGAAGAAATTGTCGTGGCGATGCGACATGATTTCAGTCGATACGCTTGAAGTGAAGTGTCACCGTCAACGTCCCGTAATCGAATGGTAAACGTTGGCCTTGCTCGCCCCTTATATCAATCTCAATCGACTGAAACGACGAGGAGAGCAGAGGCAGATACATCGGTGAGTTAAAGTTCTGAATTTGCGTTCTACCGTAGGTATAGTCGTGCAGATGAAGAGGTATGGTGCGCAGTAGGCGCGAGTATACATCGCCCGTGACATAAGGCTGACAGATACTACTGTAAATCATGAGTAAGCTTGGTAAACCATTTATTAGATTAGCTGGTCTGTTGCCGGTAACAATGTTTTCCTTTCTGCCATCACGCGATAATAATTCATTGCTTTCAAAGCCCAATATTTTAGATAACTTTTCGGATAAAGAAAATGCATGCACATAGTTGCACTTGTCCTGACCACATGTGCATCTAACCTGAATATATCCACCACACTGAATTGTGAATACGAGATGATCTTTCACATTATCGAGATTATTGATCTCGTGCAAAAGAGTCTCGATGTCGTGATAAACACCACACTTTATCTAGCTAAAGGTCTTTGTATTCTCAGTGCGATGTAACTCGTTGCCCACGTAGATTTGTCGTGTGGCTGTCTTCACACTCACTACGCCCTCCACCTGATCTCTCCGCGATATGTGCTGGAAGGTGAGAGGTATTTGGATTTCTGTGAGACCCACACACCAATTGCCGTGGAGAGAAAAATTTTGAGGAAGTTGCGTGACAAAATGATTGGGCGAGTTATTTGGATAAATGTGTTTGCTGCTGTTGCTGGACAAAACAATGTAGAATTCATCCCTCATTGTAATTGTTCGTGCTGTTTTTGAATATTTACTTTTTCGGATACCCAAGAATTGAATTTTTCGGGATACCCCTTCCAGCTGACCAGATATTCTTTTCTCGCACCCCTACCTCTACTCTCCAACACCTTGTCTATTTCGAAAGCCTCGCTGAACAAGTCTTTGTGTACACGACTCAGCTGCTGCTCAGCGCGAAATGGCGTTGAGGTGCACGCTCTTGTCTACTTCTCAGTGTCTCGTTCACCAAGTCCACGATATTGACACCTAGTACACGAGCGCCATCTAGTACCACATCACCAAGGTTATTCCAGGCAACATTACCAGATCGTCGCAGACTGTCAATAATATTGACGGCATTTTTACGAAAACTCTGTGGTACACGCTTGATTATTTGCTGGTCGGATAATAGCGAATCTATATTACCGGTTGTGGCTGCTGCTGCTGCTGGTATTGTTTGACCAACAACTTCGTTATGTACATTTTCATCATCATCATCATCATTATCATTGTTATCACGAGAGTTTGCGTTTCTGTAGTGCAAAAAACGTTGCAAGACCTGCTGGTACATTGACCATTTGTCGAGATCATTCATAATCTCTCGTGAATGCAGAATTTTGCTCATCTCGTCATCGAGTCACGACAGCTCGGAGCCCGGTGTCTGCACAGTACCCAATGACGCGGAGTCGCCGTCATCGTCTGCATCACTTGTTCGCTTGCATTGCTGCTGCTGCTGCTGATGCTGGTGCTGCTTCTGGTGTCGTCGTATGCTCTCGATACACTCTTGCGGTACCAAAATCATTTTTTTAGCATGTTCCATGCTGATAAAACAGGCTTCACTATTGTCGGCATAAGATGTTGTGCCTTAATTAGACGTTTTTTGCACAACTCGACCTTCTGTCCTGGCGCCGCGATTTTGCGCAGTAGTGTCGCGTGTTTGCGCAATTTGCTTCTGTGACACTTGCTCAGCACCACATTTCCACGGAGAATATTTAGCACGCACTCGGCAAGATAGATGACAAGTTTGCGGCAAGCCTGGCGTAGAAGAGCTACGCGCTGCCGCGCGTCGAGATGACAGCACAACACTCTCAGTATATCGAAATATTTTCTCGAAATGGGATAGTGATGACGCTCCTGCTGCTGCTGAGACGATGTTGCTCCGACCATTACAGACGAACGACTGGAACATTGTCGGCATGCGAGGTTTTTTTATGCTGTCTGCGCGTCACGTACACATACTGATGTCGATCGTGCAGGAAGATGCACGCACGATAGCGGCAATTCTCCGGCGTCTCCTGCTTCAAGTCGAGCCGCAAATAGTGATAGGGATGAGACGTGGCATCGCTGTAGACCTCCTGCAGAAATTTCGGATCTACCGGGCAGAACTGACTAGCCAGATACTGAATTTGCGAGCGATCGCGAGGATTCTTAAAAATCACAATGAAATTCGAATTCAGCGCTATATCGCGCTGACCCCGGTAAAAGAGATTCTGCGAGAGAAAGAACTCGCTGAAATTGCAATGATGGCTAGCCTTGACAAATAGATTGACGACACTCGCGCTGGCCGACTCGCGCATCAAGTCGTCGAGAATCAGGAGTTTGAGCCGTTTGGGATCCCCACTGTAGTCCTCCGTCTTTGGCAAGCCCTCGCGAAATTCAATGTTACCGGCAAAATTCTTGTACGACGGCTGCCACTCGGTGTAGTAGAGCAATACACGCTCGAAGCGGGTATCGCTCATTGCGTCAATGTGCCTGAGAAAGTTGGCGATGAATACGGTCTTGCCGCACGAGGTGGGACCGCAGATTATGCACGTCCACGGGTGTCGCCAGCGTACATCCATCGCTGCTCGTGGACCACCACAGACTAACGCGATATAAGATGCGAGACTCACAACTCCCCCTGGCGGGGGAGGACCACGAACGCGCGGCGCGGGGCCCCCTCTCGCGCATGCGCGCGCGGTTGTCGAGCTTGCCGAAGGCAAGATGCGAGTCTTCCCTGCCGGGAAGCTCAGTTGCGCGCGCGCGCGCTGCGAGGCTCCGGAACGGCCAGCCATTTGGCTCGCGCCCCCCGGGAGCCTCGCGAAGCGCGCTTTGCGCGATCTCGCTAGCCGCCGCAACTTTGGGTTTTTGTTTGTATTTTGTTGTTTTTTTTTCATTGAAAATCATTGAAAATCGAGGTAAATTTTTGACTTTTTCTTTATTTATTTATTTTTCTTACATTCTCTCTCTCTCTCTCTCTCTCTCTCTCTCTCTCTCTCTCTCGGCATCTTATAAAACCGTATGGGTAGCTCTTAGTGCTACCTACAAAGCGTCGCTTAAAGTAAATGGGTTCGCAAATTTTACCCTCCAAGCGGGTTATCACGTCGTGAAATTTCGTCCGTCTTATGGCGAAATACCGATGGTATTTCGCCATAAGACGAACGCCATAAGACGGAAAGTGCCTTTCTCAATGTTACCCAGCCCGTAGGCTTTCGGCAGAGCACTCAGCGGCATATGCAAATAGTTTAAACTATCCAGGATCTTTACGTGCGCAACTTGCATCATAATTATTTTCGAGCCTCTTAAAATCAGGTTTGGCGTCTCGCGAAAGTCTTTGCGCTCAATTAGATGTTTCAGAATAAATTGCGCATCAAAGCCCTGAGCATTGTGGGCTATGCAAATAACTGAGCCGATATTCTTTTTGCGCGCTAAAACCAAATCGATCACTGCTTGACCGGCTCATCCGCGAACACGTACTCTCGTGTCCTGCAAAAATTGCACGAACCCAGGATATTTTCGTCACCACGAATGGCTTTTATATGCGCGCATACGAGTGATCTTGGTAGGCAGAGATTCTCCATATTTTGTATGTTCAGGATGGAGCGTTTGAAGACTGACTCACATGTGAGCGCGACTTTACCGCGCTCTTGAGGCACCGACACCGTGTTGACAGTTATTGTCAGTGCTTCGTCAATCTCAAGACCACCATTACTCTGCGAAACGCTCTCCAAGAGTTCGAGTATATCGTTTACATGCAATTCACGCACTTGCCTACACGAAATCCACACAACGCCGTGACGAAACTACGCCGAGTTTACAGACATACCGATAAAATCGGTACCACCACCACCACCACCACCACCACCACCCTCCTGCAAGTAAACACCTAGTTTTTACATTTGTATTCATCCATTTACCGGTGCTGCTATCATCATAAAAAAAAATACATGAAATGCTTACATTCGGAGGTCTCGTCGACGTCGCCGCCATCATCCGTATCATGTCCTGATGTCTCGTCACCACTTAAAGTTGTAGAACTTGAAGTTAATTCCTACACCGCCACCGCTGTTTGACGGTGCTTTTATCGGGGGCGATGAGATAATCGTCGCATCGCCGTCACCATAACCACCACCACTACCATCACCGTCACCGGTATTTTCGCCATCGCCACCACCACCATCACCACCAGCAGAAGTAGCGGTCCTGGTGGAAGAGGCACGGTGTCGTCTACTCGCCGATTTGGAGGATGACTCGAGTTCCAACGAGAGCGAATACTCGAGCATCTCAATAAGTAGTGCGACGACCGTGTTGAACGATCGAAATGCAGTGGGGGTGAGAGTGATAGTGAAAGTGACCGGAGTGACGCCTCCGGCGTAGATGCCATGGCTAATGCCGAAAATGATGACGTCACCATGGCCGATGACTATGATACGCGCGAGCTAGGGCTTCGCCGTCTCATTCAACTAAAAAAAAACTATTACGATCGTGTCATTCGCATGACAAAAATGCGAAAAGCCTTGGCGCTGAGGCAGCTCCGTGTGCGCCTCCAGCGCGTGCACAATTATTACTATGCTAATTGGCACGCACAAAGGAACGTGGATGTGCCACGCCGTAACCACGACTTTTGCTGGGGGTGCGCAAAAGTTTTTTATTGTCAGCGGGCTCGCCGGTGGAGTCGGTGCATCGCTTGCAATGAGTGGCTTTGCCCAAACTGCAATGAGCAGCCAACTCATTGCCAAAATTAAACAGTTACTGTGAAAGTGTAAATAGTTTAGTTTTTAAGTACTAATATAATAATAAACTGCAGGAAGAGAGAGAGAGAGAGAGAGAGAGAGAGAGAGAGAGAGAGAGAGAGAGAGACAGTGGGGAGAAGAGCAGGAAGCATGTAAGTTTTTTCATTTATTATTATTTTATATATTTTCTTCTGCGTACTCCACTTTTTATCATCTCTGACGCTCGGATTTCCCTCCTGAGTGCGCAGCGATAAGCGGAGATCGTCGCGCCGGGCCGCGCTGACACTTTGGCGAGCGGAGGTCTCTCCAAAGTGTCTTGCTAAAGAATAGAGGGAGAGGTGAGGGTCTCTCTAGTAGCGTAGGTACCATGGTGAGTGTAAATAAATATAATCTTGACTAAAGTGACATGGGCGAGAGGTCATGGAGGTCAAGGTCATATTTGTTTACATTCTCCATGGTACCATTATACTACTCACAGTCCAATGCACATAAAATTGCTCGAGGTGCTAGTAGGAGAAATTCCACTTCTAGCTCGTAGATGCCTTGCAGCTCGTGTATTTTTGTAATATTGTAGTGTTCGCCACTGTCCAAATCCAGACATAAGCGAGTATCCTCCTTCACAATGCAGTGCACACGTTTCCTCTCCACCAGAAAAGATACCATCATTTTTGGCTGTAATTTTAAAATGCATTAATTTTTATAAAGACAACGCCATTTAATAAAAAGTTAATGAATTTTAAAATTACCTGTAATTCGTCAGTTGACAATTTTTTTAAAAGAGATTCCCCGTTTTCTTCTGGTTACAAGTGCCGCGTTTCAGGACAGTAATAATACAGCGACGCAATTCTGTAGTAATCGAGCATCTCCTGCTCTAGCTGAATATATGCCGCATCCTTCTCGATGAGATGCACATAAAAAGACGATGGTGTATAAAAACAAGAAACCCGCAATTCTTTCTCTCGATGCAAGAGAGCTTCGATATTACACCAACCAACGTTGAGTAGCGAGATCGATTCCATTATGACAGATTTAGTCTAGATTGCATCTGCTCCTAAACACTTCCGAGTAAATACTGTCACCCCCTGCAGTTTTCAAGGGGGCCGAAGGGTCACTTTTCGACTGCGGCAAGAGTTCGATAGGTGATTGGTGCGGGGCGAGCGACTGGCACGTGCCACAGGTAGGGTCGTCTGCTGCTGCGGAGCAGTGGTGACTAGAGCTGACCCGCGCCGCCGCCGAGGACTAAATAAGCTTGATTACAAAAATTAATTTAGTTGAAATTGCGCTGTCACGCTAACATCATGAATACGCGATGGGTGCATTCTTGGACAAGTATAATATGTGGACCTACGTCGTGCGGAAAATCATGGTTTATAAATCGGTTTTTAAATTCTCTCGATCAGATGGCCGACGTAAAATTCGATCGTATTATAGCAAGGACTTTTTCCGTTCCTTAGAAAAGAAAAGTGGTAAAGTGATCATGGCAAATGAGCAGAAAGCAGCAATAGTAGGAGAAGGAGCTGGCAGACTTCAATGTGTGGTCGATGGAAAAATCAATAACATTCTGATGAAAGAAGTGCTTTATGTGCCAAATTTATCAGTGAACCTCTTGTCCGTGACAGTTTTAGATAAAAAGGGTTTTGAAATTAAGTTCAGGAGTGGTTATGCCGTTATTGAAAGAGATGGCAAATGCACGGCAATCGCGAAGGAATATAAGGGCATTTATATACTTTGCACAAAGATTTTAAATTTAAAAACAGATCCAAATTACAGAATGAAAGAAAACACGTCAATAGTGGAATTTCCAATTTTTAAGCTCACAGAAAAATTCAAAGATATCAATGAAGACAAAAACAATGCAAGCGACGAACTCGAAGAAGACAGCAATGGAGCAGATAGTGATATTAGCGACGTAACCGTCGTGGAAGTGGACATAGGACTTCGGCGCTCAGAAAGAAACAATAAAGGTGTTCCTCCACTTCGTTTCGGCACAGCTACAACTTCAGAAACGGCAGACTAATAAAAATTGTATAAATTGTATTTTTTCAGGAAGTGAATGAGAAGAAAATATCGTTGAGGAAGTGTGTTAGAATACACCGATATTTTATGAATGAGCAAGTGAATGTATGAGTATGAGTGAAAAAGAGAGAGAAATAAAGTACAGAGCGAATGATTTGAAAGTACGCGTGTAAGAAGAGAGAATGAGCGAGTAAGACCCAAAAACTCGCAGGTATACAAGGGATGAGTGAATGAGAGGGTGTGGAGGAGAGAGGGCAATTTATACGTATTGTTTTTGCGAGTCCGGCCCTGCGCGGCCAAGAGCGAGCTCAGTCCTGTAGAGGCAGCTACGCGGTGCGCACGTATATCTGTATGCACAACCTTTTTCTATTTTCATCAATAATTACATTTTATATGCTAAAGAGTTTACTTCATTTACACATCACGCATGCAACTCCTGAACTTACCATAATAATACGACTACCTGCATCTCGACTCGCCTGCCCAAAGAAATCGAGCTGTACGGGCGGTGGGTCGTAGGCATGTCGGAAATACACATTCCATGCACAACGCTGCATCTGTGGCACGAAGAGTGCACTCTCAAGACGAACGAGGAGCCTCGATACTTTCAGTACGACACCTACCCCAATATACGAAGTCTTGTCGACACAATAAACGAGACCTGTATTGACGAGTAAAGATAGACTTTGCATGAAATTATTCCACAACAAGAGAGGTGGTTATGTGTCTGTCGGATTACTCGCAAAAGATGGGCATACGAAAATTAGGCCAATCAAATTAACATTTTTCCGCGCAAAAATTCTGAACAGCAATATTATTGGCTTAAGCCACTCGGAAGAGTATGTACATTATTAATCCGAGTCCGCAAACAGCTGAGTTTGTACAGCAAATTCGCTATGAACAATTAAAGACGGAATTTCGCTTTTTTTTGTTTTTCCTCTGAGTATTGAAAAGTATTGATCGCAGAGAAAAAAAAGTTTCAAATAAAAGTAGTTTCTTATGAAATTTTGCACAAAAATGTCAGCGGTGGCATATGTCTATCTCTAATACTAATCTCTAATAATAATCGGCGCCAAGTGCGGCTACCCCCACTCCTTCAGCCACGGCGCCGACGGCTAAAATCTAAGGAATACTTTTTTGCAGCTGCTGATTGCGTGTCAAAAAGCTTGCTTAAGAGTGAGATCAATAGTTTTACTGTAAAGTTCAAGTCTTGAACTTCAGGAATTGAACTTCAAAATATGGAAAATCACCTTTTGTTATAGCGTTATTGTACATTGAAAAAAACGTATCTCGATTCCTATTGGTCGTACCGAGTTCATCTGGGCCTTAAAATTTCGATAAAATTCCCACCTTTGCAATAAACTTATTTCTAATTCGATTGCACTTAAATATTGTGTACAGCGAATTAATTAATTACGTACTTTATAAACATTTGCTCCCCAGGACGCCTCTAATAAAAATTTTGCAGTTTACAAAGTAGTATATTAAAATATAAATCTTCTAGAGTAAGTACAAAAAAGTTAAACTATTTGAGATAATTTTTCACGTTTTGCCAGCACTTTGAAAATAACAACTTTTTTAACATTCGGTCCTTATAGTACTTTTTGAGTACTACCTTTTCGTAAAATAAAGGAAACGGAACATATCTTTTTCAATAATGCCAATTTACAACTAAACTATTAGAGATAGACATATGCCACCGCTGACATTTTTATGCAAAATTTCATAAGAAACAACTTTTATTTAAAACTTTTTTCTCTGCGATCAATACTTTTCAATACACAGAGGAAAAACCAAAAAAAGTGCGAAATTCCGACTTTAATTGTTTATAGCGAATTTGCTGTACAAATTCAGCTGTTTGCGGATTCGGATTATTAATGTACACACTCTTCTGAGAGGTTTAAGCCAATAAAATTACCGTTTAATTTTTGCAAAAAAAATCAGTTTTCAGCTTAATTTGACTGGCCTAAATGTATAAAACACCCGAACTATCTCTTCCCTACAGCGCGTACTCGGATTCGAGTTTGGTGTCGATGTCACAGATATCAGCGAGCAGATTGACAATTATCAAATACGTTTCATAGGTACACAACCTGCGAGTTTTGCAAGAACAGTTCCAGATCAAATGTTTTTGTACAGCATAGATAAATAGACACTCTTTGCCTATGTCTCACCTTTTCATACTTGTCGCGCCATCTCTTGTTTACATACAATTTTGTACATCTTTTTACACGTACGACTGCGACAACACACATATGTATATATCAGTAGATAGGCTATAGGCATATCAGATCACACGGATTCCAAATCACCCCCCTCCACTGGAAAGTGATCTGGTACCCGTATACGGTTTCTGAGTCAACGCTTTCTAGATCAGCCCCTATCCGAGTGATTCAGAAACCAAAGGGAGGTTTTCCACCTCTCTTAGATGATCTAGTAGCCTATAGCATGATTTTCTACTGCCTTTCAGATTGGTTCTTTTTTAGCAGAGAGGGAAAGAAAGGAGTCCCATTTCTTCTATGTATAACCTCCTCTCTAAGGGAAACTATATATGGTATATGATATATAGATGCATGAACCCTCAACTGCGTCAGCTGGCTCACGCAGAGGTAGCCTAATTGCCAAATAACAAGTGTGACCGCATTAGAAAAATGTATACAGATACACGGACTCTCGACTGCTCGCAGATGATTCTCGCGCAGGTAACCTAATTACCTGATAATCGGTTCGACTGCGCGCAGATGATTCTCACACCACAAATGCAGCCGCATTAGAAAACTATGATTTGTACGGCATGTAGATGCACGGACCTTCGACCGCGTGCAGAGGTAGCTTAATTGCTACCTAGACGCTCTTACAAAGGCAACCGCACGAATGCTCCTTCGAACTTACACAGACGAGTGAGCGCGCAGGTAGATGGATCCCCGTCCGCGCACAGATGATCCTCGCAGAGGTAACCTAATTGCCGGCAAGTCGCTCTCGGAAGCGCAGCTGTGAAATACTCTTTAGAGAGAAAGAAAACTGCCCAAACTAATAGCTCTTCGCACGCCTATTGATTACGGATATAGGTGAACGAAAATGTGCGATGAATTTTCTTTTAGTAAAAGATTTATGAAGCGCGTAGAGCGAAAAATGTACAGACGCGAGGGTTCCCATCTGTCGCACAGGTGCATGAAACTGCTCTTGAGCTGAAGAGATTATTTCAACGATAATTTTGTGAATACAAGAGTGAATTTCCATAAGTGTAGCAAAGGGCGGAAACTTTTTTCGAGACCTTAGGAGGAAAAAAATTTTCACGAATCGTAGAACAATTTCAAAAATGAAGTGGAAAGGGAATCTTTCCTGTTCATTTGGCGGAGGTGTTTAAGGGCGGTAACTTTTTTTTCGATTTTTTGGAAGGGAAAAAATTTTCACCAATCATAGGAATCTTTCGAAAATGCAGCGGAAAGGGAATCTTCAGCTTTTCGGTACAAATAGGCCCTATGCCTCCTGTGCTCAGCCAGTTTCAAATTTTCCGTTGATACTAAGCAGTGAAAAAATGTGTCCGACTGAATCGCAGAAGAAGCGAGAAAGAGCCGAGGTATTACGTCAATGAAGTGGGTCATCGAACATTTTTGTTGATGCTCGACCACGTGTCTTGGGCAATGGAAGCCATCGAAACAAGTAAGAACTTTTAATTATATATTAACAATATATTACTAAAGGAATATTTATCTATTATATTTTTTTTTACAGTGCCACCTCTCCCGCCCGCAACGGCAATGCAGAAATTACACGAAGGGTTGAGGCAAGATCGCTCCTCCAGCAGACAGCGGCCAACGGAGCGAGAGAGGGGACAGTCTACGCGACCGAATCGCCCTTCATCGGAAAAGGCCCCAGAAAAGGTTCAAGCTAAAAGCAGCAGCAGCAGCAGTACCGCCACCGCTAACACCGCTGTTCAATCTAGCGGAAGTTCACGATAAGGGAACACCGCTATTCCAGCAGTAGCAGCGGTGAAGAATATTGAATCGTCACGTGGAAAGGTGTTCCCAATGAAGAGAGCAAGATCCAAATCATCGTCAAGTTCGAGCTCAAGTTGCAGTTCGAGCTCAAGTTCTTCATCATCAAGCGGCACGTCAACGAGCTGTTCATCTTGCAAGGTTGTTTTCGCTTTGTTATTTTCGCTAGCTCGCTCTCTCTCTCTCTCTCTCTCTCTCTCTCTCGGTCTCGCTCTCTCTCTCTCTCTCTCTCTCGGTCTCGCTCTCTCTCTCTCTCTCTCGGTCTCGCTCTCTCTCTCTCTCTCTCTCTCTCTCTCTCTCTCCTCGGTCTCTCTCTTCTCTCGCTCGCTCTCTCCCTCTCTCTCGGTCTCTCTCTTCTCTCGCTCTCTCCCTCCCTCTCTCTCGGTCTCTCTCTTCTCTCGCTCTCGCTCGCTCTCTCCCTCTCTCTCTCGGTCTCTCTCTTCTCTCGCTCTCGCTCGCTCTCTCCCTCTCTTTCTCGGTCTCTCTCTTCTCTTACTCGCTCTCTCCCTTTCTCTCTCGGTCTCTATCTTCCTCTCTCTCGCTCTCGCTCGCTCTGTCTCTTCTCTTTCTTCTCTCTCTCTCTCTCGCTCTCTCGGCCTCTCTCTTTATCTCTTCTCTCGCTCGCTCTTCCTCGGTCTCGCTTTTAAAAATTCATCATATTCTTTTATTAATCACATTTTGTTTTTTTTTCAGATGAGAAAGAGACTCAGTCGAAGCGAGGAAAACTGTCTGAATCTCAAGTCCATCACTGCTAGCAGTGCCACCACGAGCACACCGCCAACCACACCGCTCACCGTCAACGGTAACAGTGCTCCCGCAGTCAACATCATCATCGCTCCCGCTGCCAACATCGAACAATGTGACGACGAAGTATTCATAATTGAATAAAATGTATTACTTTTTAACGAAATTTGTAAATTAAATATATTTATATGAAAAATATTATAATTTAGCTTTAATAATAAAAAAATAAATAAATAATATGAAAAAAAATATTATTATTTAACTTTAATAAAAATAAATAAATAAATGATTTTAATTATTATTGTCTTTTTCTTTTTCTTTAATATTGTCTCTTAATATTTTCTTTTATTTTTAAATACAATCGACTTCATCTCGCTTAAATACATAGATTTATTTCAATAATAATAGTAATTTAAACAATAATAGTCACACAATATATATTTTCTTTTATTCATTCAATTTATTTTTTTAAATACAGTCGACTTCATCTCGCCCAATTACATTATCTAAATAATTTAACAGCCAAGCTCGCATAGAAATAACATTATCAACAGCGCATGCAGGTTTTCTTCGATTGCAGAGGTAATGATTAAAACATACATATTCTTGATTACATGTTTCCATTAGTGATTGACAGCCATAATCTTCCAAATTCGAAATTGATCTGGAAATAAATTAAAAATAAATTATTAGAAAATTAGATTTATAAGTATGATAAAAGTATGAAAAAAGTATGAGAAAGTATGAAAAAGTATGAGAAATTATCAAAAAGTATGGAAAAAGTATGAAAAAGTATGGAAAAAGTATGAAAAAAGTATTAAATAGAAGATACGTTACTTACGCGTTTGGTAAAAATTTTTTTATCCATTTCAGCTTCTGCTTTCCCTTTACGTATAATTTTTGAACTACTTGCGAGTACATTTGAAAAAATTTTGGAAGATGTTCAAAGAGAATATCTCCAGAGTTCCATGATATTCCGTGATGATACTTCTCCACCCATTGAAATGTACATTTTTCTTCTTCAGTAAGATTCTCCTATGATAACGGAGACTTGAAAATATAGGCAGTCGGTAAAGCAGTTTTCCTCAAATTGAGAAAACTAATTTCCTTGAAAATGAAAAAATCTTCCGAAATTTTTTCGAAGCCTTGAATGTCATAAAAATAAATATTTTCTTCTGGACATGGTAGCAAAATGTTTCTGAACATTAAATCATAATCAGGTGTCCTGTCCATAACTTAGCTTTTAAGTATGTTACGAGAGAAGTAAAACTGAAGAATGAAAAAAGATGCATTTTGTACTCGGATTTTATAACAATAATATTATTTATAACCCCTTCCTCCAAAATAACTCATGCTCTTTTGGGATTGGACGCTTAGAAAATAATACGCTCTTTAGGTTGGTTAGTCTGAAAGCCAAGCTTGGATTGGTTCTAAAAAGAAATATCCATCTCCCACGCTTTTGCGATTGGCCAGATCTCTCACCTCTCCCTCAAAAAAAGTTTTCCCATTGATCTGCCAATGAAATTTCCCTCTCCCCTCAAAACAAGTTTTCCTCATCTTTCCATTGCTCTACCAATGAAATTTCCCTCTCTGTTTTCTATGTCAAAATTTTCACTACAAGGTGGAATATTTTGTGAACGAACATACAGTTTACTTTGAGCAGTCGAGAAATTTAGTAGTTTTGTGACTAAAAATGGCTTCAAACAATTTTTTTGAACGTCTTGTTCATCTTTTTCGTACTACCTTGCAAAGTATAGGTGAAAAGAGCAATAACAATATTAATTATTGGTTAGATATGTGTAATTCTACAATAAAGGAATTAAATGAAAAGATAGAGAAATCTAATCTCACAAGAGCAGAGAAACAAAAGTGTCAAACATGTTTAACACATCTTTCGTGTATGCAAGTTGAATTGGAACAGCATGTGCATCAAGGAGGAAGTCTACAACCTGAAGAAGCTAGTCTTAGATGATGCACAAAATATTTTTATAGTTAAGGTACAAGCATGTTTAGAAGAATTTAGTGCAGTGAAAATCAATTCAGATTTCATCTCTGAATTTTCTATGCAGAAAAATGGTGAGGAAATGACTGATATTAAATATTTTACAAGTGAAAGTAAAACAGTGTACGTCTCTACAAATTTAGAGGAATGGTTTGAAGATAATATTAAAGAGTCCATTCTTGCGCAAGTAGAAGAATTTCAAGAAAAAGATATTCTGGCTGGACTCTAAAGAGTATTATAAGCTTGTGTATAAACATGAAAAAATATTCTCCCTTTAAGGCTAGTTCTTACATTCCTCTTCCAAAGTTCATACAGAGAAAAACAGCTTGTGTTAATGTTCGTAATAACGACAATCAGTGTTTCAAGTATGCAATTCTTTCAGCGTTACATCCTTGCGAATTAAATGCCAATAGAGTCCAACAATATCGTGCATATGAGAATGAGTTACGCTTCACAAATATTGAATTTCCTGTCAAACTTAAAGATATTTCAAAATTCGAAAAAATGAATAATATTTCAGTGAATGTATACATGCTTAGGAAGTATGATTCAAAATTTGAAGTATCACCTTGCCATATTACATTATCAAAAAAAGATAGACATGTAAATCTACTCATCGTTCAAGATTCTTACATAGATGAGCTCGAAGAAAATAACTATGACGATGATGGAATATTGCCTAAGTATCACTATGTTTGGATTAAAAGTATGTCTCGATTGTTGAGTTCTCAATTATCTAAAACCCATGTAAAATCTTACCATTGTGAAAGATGTTTACAAGTATTTTATTCTGATGAACGATTGAAATCTCACGAAATTCATTGTAAAAATATGAATAACTGTCGAATCAATCTACACGACGCTAAGAATAACATTCTTAAATTCGATGACTATAGAAAGAGTGAAAAAGTGCCTTTTGTCATTTATGCTGATTTTGAGTGTTTATTAAAGCCTACTGAGAACGAGAATGCTTTCCAATTACATGATGCATACAGAATCGGATACTATATAAAGTGTAGCTAAGATGATAAATTATCAAGCTATAAATCATACAGAAGAAATAATAAAAACGATCAGTCGCCTGCAGAATGGTTTGTTCTAGAATTGAAATCAATCGGTGAGAAGATAGATCAATTCTATAAGAATCCAAAGCCAATGCGACTTACAGATCTCGAAGAATTATCTTTCCGGAGGTCAACTGTTTGCCATATATGTAGAAAAACCATCCGTGCCGAAGAACTTGCAGTACGAGATCATTGTCATCTTACAGGACGGTATGTTATTCGTATAATTATATTTAATAAAAAGATTAATTTTGGGATATCATAAAAAAAAATATTTTTGTTCAGTTTCAGAGGTGCAGCTCATAATTCATGCAATTTAAATTACAAGGATTCAAGATTCTTTCCAGTTATTTTTCACAACTTCAATTATGATACACACTTTATTCTAAAAGAGATTGCTACTTCATCAATCATGAAAGGAAGAGTTTCTTTAATACCCCAAAATAAGGAGAACTATATTTCATTCACTAAGTATATTGATGGTTATGACATTAGTTTTCGATTTATAGATTCATGGGGTTTTTTACCTTCCTCATTGGAAAAACTTGCATCATATGTAGAAGACGTACCAATAGCAGATAAAAAGTTTCGATCAGATGGATTTACAGATCAAAAAATCAGGCTTCTGAGACGGAAAGGTATATTTCCATACGATTTTGGAGATGGATTAGATAAGTTGATTAGAACAAAACTCCCAGAAAAGAATGAATTTTATAATAAACTAATAGATTCTCATATTTCTGAGAAAGATTATCTCCATACGGTACAAGTATGGGATACATTCAATATAAGAACTTTAGGTGAATATTCAGATCTATATTTAAAAACAGATGTCTTATTATTGGCTGACGTATTTGAAAGTTTTCGAGAGACGTCTCTTAAAGCCTATGGATTATGCCCAGCTCACTTTTACACAACTCCAGGATTAACATTTTCAGCTGCACTTAAAATGACGAAGGTTGAATTAGAACTTTTAACAGATATTGACATGCTGATGTTTATCGAGGCAGGCATTCGAGGCGGAATAAGTCAGTGCTGTAATCGACATGGCAAAGCGATCAATCCGTACATGAACTCTTGATATGATGACAAGCAGAAAACAAAAACACTCTTGTATTTTGATATTAATAATCTGTATGGATGGGCAATGGTTCAGTATTTGCCAATTGGTGGATTTACATGGCTTGATTATGAGACGAATAAAAACTTTTACAACAAGTCAGCAGATTCTGACATTGGCTATTTTGCAGATGTTGACTTGGACTATCCTGAAGAAATACATGATGAACATCAAGATTTACCGTTCTGTGCAGAGCATCGTACACCGCCTGGCTCAAAACAGAAGAAACTTCTCACTACTTTAAACGATAAGAAAAGGTATGTGATTCATTATCGTGCACTTAAACAGGCATTGGACAATGGACTTCGCTTGAAAAAAGTGCATAGAATCTTGAGCTTTAAACAGAAGCCATGGCTCAAACCTTATGTAGAATTAAATACTGAGAAGAGAAAGCAAGCAAAGAACGAATTTGAAAAACTTTTTTACAAACTATTGATTAATGCAGTCTATGGAAAGTGTATTGAACGAGAGCGATCTCGCGTTGATGTACATTTAGTGAATAAATTTACAGGTCGATATGGAGCAGAAGCTCGCATAACTCAACCAAATTTTCACAGTTGTGCAATATTTGATGAAAATTTGGTTGCTATTCAGACGAAAAGAACAAGTATCACCATGAAGAAGCCAATCTGTGTAGGTCTCTGCATCCTTGATCTATCTAAGACATTGGTTTATGAGTTTCATTACTCATACATGAAACAGCGCGTAGGAGAAAAGTAAGCTCCTATATACTGATACCCATAGCTTAATATATCAAGTAGAGGATGTTGACATGTATCAAACAATGAAAGAAGACATTCATAGATTTGATACATCTGATTATGATGAAAAAAACCCTTATGGCATTCCCCGTAAGAATAAAATGTTCTTGGTCTCATGAAAGATGAATGCTGTGGCAAAATCATGACTGAATTTATTGAGTTAAGAAGTAAAATGCATAGTATTTTAGTTGATGGAGGAACCACAGTAAAAAAAGCCAAAGGTATAAAATCTGCTGTTGTTAACAAATCAATTACATTCGAAGACTATCGAAGATGTCTTGAAGAACTTACTATTGTACGACGTGATCAACGTATGATGACAAAAGATACTTGCTAGCCCATAGTACAGATACTCTACCTTGGGGACATTACAGAATTATGGAAGATCAGATGGCGCTAGTAGCAAGTAAACTGGAGGAGGGAGAAGCCAATGAGAGAACGGCAAATAGTGAACTAAAGGAGGAGAGAGCCAATGAGAGAACGCTTTATGAAGATAAACCAACCACTTTTGTATACGACATTCCAGTAGAGATTTTTGATGAATGGAGACCATCAAAGGAAGCAAAGAGTAGGGACATCTTACGTGAGGCAATGGAAGGGTCAGGAATCGAGGTGGGGAACGGGCTATATGAGTATTTGCAGCTCAGTGAGGAACACATTCGAGAAATCGAAGTGGAAGAAAACTATCTACCTTCACCAAAGAAACGAAAGATTGACTAAGTAAGTTTGCATCAACTTTCCTTTATCATATTTTCTCTCTTTCTCTCTCTAACCTCAATTTCAACTTTACCTTTTTTCAGAATGGATCTATCTACCCTGAACAAAATTGCTCAGCGCGACTTCTTGCCACGAAAAAGGGCAGCAGACTTAGAAAAAAATCAACAGTACATGGTAACAGCCCTGAAGCAAGTGAAAACCAGGTTCGGTAACAAGGTTGTTGCTGAAGTGGATGAGAGTTTTCAAGTCTTTCTACCGGAGAAGATATCATCAGCAATTTTAAAAAATAAAGAGTTTTTTAATAAACTGTCTAATAGAGCAAATAAACTCTCTTTGTTTATTGTATATCTAGGAGGCAATTCATTCAAATTTGACACCTCCTCTTAAATAAATACAAAATTTATTGTTAAAATATGTTTATTTGTAAAAAAATTATGCAAAATATACAAGTTTATTAACATAATACAAATGTTTTCTTATTTACTAGTGTCTAAGATCCTTTACCTTTTTCCTCGCATTACAATTATATTTATTTAACATCATTTTTATTTATCCAACTATTATGCTCGTTACTGAATCCTAACCATTTAACATAAATTCGATTTCCACTTTTTTTTAAAACTTTTTCTGCAAGATAAATTTCGGGATACATTGACTTTTGAATTTCAGTTTCATAAAAATCACCAGATACAGGATTGTCGTAATAATCTTTAACGTGATAAGTTGTTGGATTGGTTTTTACTACTTTCGTAATTGTAAAAATCTCAGTGGACCAATTCGGTATACAACCTTTTTCAAAAACATGTTTTATTTTACTGATTCGCACTTTATCTCCAACTTTGTATTTCGGTTTCTTTACAGGCAACTTTTCAACTGAAAATCGCTTTTTGATTTGACTTTCATTCGTCTTCGAAACATTTTTAGGCTCAAATCCTATTGTTCGATGTTTTCTTGAATTGTAAGCTTAGACCAACTTAGGCAGAATATCCATCCATTTATAGCTTCCTTGTTTACTAAATTCTATCCACATTGAATTTTTTAACGTTCTATTAAAACTGTTAAGGGGTTATGACAGTGTTAAAACCTGAAAAAAACGAAAAATTGTTAGTGTTATGGAATGAACTTAGCTCCTTAACATCGGTCCCAACTACAGTGTAAATAAATATTACTTTACTCAGGTATCTGTACAGTATTGATAAAAAATGTATATACGACATTATGTACGGGATTCTCTGTCTGTTTTGGTACATAACGAAAGTTTTCCGAGAATGAAAAGAATTGTTTATATTTTTTTGACAGAAACCTAAGCTAACAGTAGTAAAGTAACATAAGCTAGAATTTATGCGCATTATTCTATATAAATCATATTTCATTTCTAATTTACTTATTTTTTACATATTTTCCTGTACATATATTTATCCAAGTTTGTGCAGAAATATTTTTATATGTTGTCATATCGTGTCCGAAAAAAAAGTTTTTTTAGATGCGTCACTGTTGTCTCAAAGTCCTATCAAATGTTTGTTCATTATCATGCAGAGATTCTTTATTCATGCATTATGTTGTATATGTTTTAAGCAAATTCATGTATATTTTCATATAAATAATCATGCACATATTTCTACACAAAAACTTGCACAGTACCCGCCATGTTCCCGTGCACAAAAACCTACAGGTTTTCCTGCAGATTATTTTCATAAGGGCCGGCTCAGACTCCTTGAGTTAAAACAACTTTTTTCAAATTCTCACGTGAGAAAAAAAAGATGTCCAGGACGCATAATCTATACCAGTAGACGTATGAACAGACTAAATGTAGTCATCAACTCTGTCTCATCCAAGAGGTGAACCTTTCATTAGCACTTCAGTACTTGCAGCCGCCTCACTCTTAACGATGGGAAATTAAAAAAAAACTACTTAATTCCTGGACTATATGCATTTTGAATATTAACATAATCATTGTATTTTAATTTTCATTTTAATATCAATAATTTTCTAATTCATCTCCAGGAAATTTTGATGATAAGGCGGGTTTAAACGTTAGTTTTGAGGAATTTGAAGATGTTGAGTTGGAGAATAACCTTTACGAGGATATTGTTTATATAGTTCCTGCAACAGCATCAAATGAAGAATGCATTGGAAAAGATTTGTTATTTATCACATCAGAGGAGTTTGAAGATGTTGAGTTCGAGAATAACCTTTACGAGGATATTGTTTATACAGTTCCTACAACAGCATCAAATGAAGAATGCATTGAAAAAGATTTGTTATTTATCGCATCAGAGGACTTTGAAGATGTTGAGTTGGAGAATAACCTTTACGAGAATATTGTTTATACAGTCTCTACAACAGCATCAAATGAAGAATGCATTGAAAAAGGTTTGATATTGTATTTATCATAACAACTGAAATTAACACAGATGTAAGATAATCAGAATTTTACGAAACTTAGGGGGTTATGACAGTGTTAAAACCTGAAAAAAAAAGAAAAATTATTAGTGCTGTAAAAAATTAATATATATAGGTTGTAACGGTCCGGTCCCTTCCTATGTAAATAGTGCGTGTTGTCTGATGTATGGCGTTAGGAAGATTCGCGCCTTTTCTTGAATTATATTCGTTTGTCTACCGTATGTGTGCGTTGGATGAATAGAGAGAGAGTGGGAGAATGCGTGAGCGCAAATCAATGTGTGATTGATTTGTTTCACGGTGTATTATACGTGTTTTTGTATATAAGCGGCGATAAGACTCGTGCGAGGGGATTATTCGCTCGCTGACTTATATATTAGCGAGTGATATCAATAAAGCCTAGGTACGTGACAATATAAACGAACCTGTGTATTTATTTCTCTCTCCTTATTCCTCTCTATCCTGATCTAAGAACAACGAACCCTTACATTGGCGATCCTGCCAGGATAGAGAGAAAGAGAGTTATAAGTTTGTACACGGATTCGTTTAAATGGTGCCTGTATTTTTTCCGGTGAGTTTTCCGTGGCCCGGAGAAGAGCTCGTAAATCATCCGGAAAATCCGGTTTATGATTTCGGAGAGAGGGTACAGGAACTGGCCTCAGAAAATTATCAGCTGGGAGAGTTGATTTGTTTATTAGAGGAGAGAGTGTCTCGTCTTGAGCAATTGAATTTAAAGTTGGCGCTAGAACGGTTAGACGTGTTAGAGAAAACCGTTAAACAGAGAAACGTTGAAGTCGACGCTCGTCTGCAGAAGGTCGAAGAGGAAATCGACGTTTTGACATTAAAAATGTCTAACCTTTCTATCTAAAAGTGTTTTTTATTCCAAAATTGTCAGTGTAGCATTAGTGTATAAATAGTATTTTATTTCCGCGAAAAAAATTTATCATAAAAGCAATAGTTATTTATATATTAGCAGTAGAATCTCGGGTTTTTTTATTATTATATATTTCAATAATAGTTCAAAATATTCATGGTTAAATTTGTTTAATACACAATATTGTCAATGACTTATAAATATTGCAATATGGTGTGGGAGACAAAAAGCCGATAGAATATGAACTAATGAAATATATGAATTTCGAAAAATAATATCCGAAAGGAGTTATAATAAAATTCGCTGAAGATTTGTAAAAGAGAATTTTATTAATTTTTTCACATGAAAAAACAATAATTTCGGAAGAAAAAATTTTTTCGACTTAAGCGAGATTCGAACTCTGATCGGAGAGTTTGAAGGCGGGAGCTTTACCTCTGAGCCATCTAACTCTTAGTAGACCAGCGGTGTTATATACTATCTGTGCCGAGTACACTACAGTATGATGGTGAAAACACGCAGTTCTAAGCTCCTTGAGAAGAATCAAGGTAGTTTGCAGGGAAAAAGAGATGCTTTGAATGAATCTCTTGCTAAATTAAAAGATGATACACACATTGACAATGCTCTTGAAGATGAAGTAATGGCTTTCAATGAGCAAGTTAATGAGAATATGCAAAATATACTTTTGTATATAGTTCAAACAATGTTCAAACTTCCGAAGAAAATTATCAAGAAGCTCTTAGACAAATAAAAGAACTTGAATTGAAATTAAATACAAGTGAAAAGGAGCTTGAAAAACGATGCCAAAAACGAGATTTTGAGCGTCGTGATAATTGTAATGAGGCATCTAGGGGTGTTGAATTGATTAATACAAAAATTCAACAACTCACCACAGATGTAAATGACATAAAAACATATGCTGAGAACATAAGTGAAGATGCGGATAAATTACGCATTTATATGTCTCAAGATATAACTCCAGAGTCAGCCATAAATGAAGGAGCTGTGGAGCATATAATTCAAAAGTATTTCGAACAATACGAGAGACAGAGAAACTTGAGGGATAATTCTCAAGTAAAATCTCTAGAGGAGCGCATTGTTTTTTTAGAAAATGCCAATAAACATTTGCTATCCAGATTGACAAAAGCTGAAAATTCGAATAAAAATTATAGCGCTCTGATAACAGAGATGCAGGACGTAATAATCGATCAAGATCAGCAATTCAGCGATTTAAGAACATTTAAGTTAAACGCTGAGAATGAAATAGACATTCTGCAAAGCAGATTAAGCACTCATGAGCTTAGCGTTGATAAGCATAGTGAGCAGCTCTACGATCTCATGAGAATGACGAAAAATGTCAAAGATCATGAGATTGAAAATGAACAGAAAATTGATCTATTCAAAAGTCGGATCAATAAAGATAATGAAAAATCTAGAGTTACTAGAAATAACTCAATAAAATGGTCAGATGATGAAATAAGAGATAGGAGAGCTTCGACTAGACGATTATCCAATAGTAGTCGATCTCCTTCGCCCATGAGACCAATAAAAGACAGGCTAAGAGAAAACATAACTAAGCCTAGTTTAATTTTGTCTCCGGACAGGAGTACAAGAGTAAATCAGAGTTTCTTAAATACGAGTCGCTCTGCTTTTCGGAGAGAAAAAATGTCTGCTCCTATTTTCAAGGCTGATTTATCTGATAAGCCTATGAAATTTTTAAGGGAGATTAAAAGATATATGGGATCGGAGGACTTGCCTCTAGACGATGTCAAGTATATTTTGGCACGTCCTTTGAGAGGTACAGCAGGTAGTTGGTGGGATATGATAGAAAATTCTATCTCATCATTCGATCAATTCGAAAAAGAATTCAAACAGAGATTTTGGAATTCTGATATCACTGACCAAATCAGAAGAAAAATTGAATATGGTACATACAGTGATATGGAGAAAAAAACTCGAGTAGAATATACAACTGAATTAATGAGTCAAGCTGTAGACATAGGAGAAATGTCCGAAAAAGAGCTTGTAAGAAAACTTGCGGATCATCATGGATTCGAAGTAAGATTTGCAGTTTCTACACAGAAAATAGAAACTAAATCAGGTTTGCTTGATTTATTATCTTGCAAAGATATTGGAATGCAGAGGGAAAAAGAGAGTAAATCTGTATTATCCAATACATCTACGGATTCTGGTGCTAGTACTAATTCGACAGTACAGAATTCTCAGAAAAATTTTAAACCTTGGAACAATCAAAGGTTTAATAATAACAACAGTAACAATCTGAATAGTCAAAGTAAATCCGAGGAGAGCTCTGAGACTAATAAAATTCAAGCTAAATCCGGAGAAGCTGCGACTAGTCAGAAAACTTCTGGTGGACAGAGTATATTTAAGAAAATGCCACAGAAGAGTACTGGTACTAAATCGAAAAATGGACATGACATTTACTCTTTAGATAGAGAAATTTTAAAAAATCCATTAGAGGCATGCGGAATGTCGGGAAACTAACGACAGTCGCAGCATGTGCCCCGGATTTTATCTCAAATAGAGAGAGTAATGAGGCGACTGATTCTAGAAAAGGATATATTCAAACGATTTTTGAAGATCCTAGAGGAGCCTTGTTAGATGGTCCGGAGGAGAGAATTCAGAAATGCCAAAACACAGAGTGTCCTGTGATAAAAATAAATTTGCAAGATGTCGAGGTAGAAGCTCTCATCGATACAGGCAGCCCTATCACGTGCATTTCTGATGAATTTTACAGATTGCATGTTGATAAATTTAATAAATGTCCAACGTTACCTATTATAGGACAAGTTATTAAAGGGGCTATTGGAGCTCAATCTGTCCGTCTAAAGATTCAATTTTTTGCGGAAGTTACTATTGGAAAAACAAGCAAAAATCTTAATATCATTGTAATTCCGAGATTATCTAGGGATTGCATAATTGGAGTTGATGCTATGGGAAGTTTTGATATGTCTATCAAATTTCGTATGGGCACAGTGGAGTTAAGAGAATCAAAAGATAATATGGAATGGTTAATTTATAAAACCTCTCCATTGAGTATAGAAGAGATAAATCATCGTTGCATTGAGGCAATCGAAGATTTTGGAGAAGTTGAGGATTATTGGAGTCAGGAGGAACAAGCCGAATTAAATGCAGGTCGGACTTTTCTCTCTGAACTCAATAAAAATTACTCAGAGTTGCATGGAAATCAATGCGAGGCATCTCTGGTAATTAATAATTTGTCATCAGATGACACAGATCTGTATGACATTACAGTGCAAGAAGTAGAAGAGAAACTTCAGAATTGCCTCTGTAAAAATCCGAAAACTATCGACAGTCTCAGAAATCTCATCTGGAGATATAAAAAGGTTTTTTGTAAAAAACCAGGATTATTAAAGAATTTTGAATATAAAATCAAGATTAAAGATGATTCTACATTTTATGTTGCTCCATATCCTATTGCAATTAACAATAGAGAAATTGTTAGAGCAATGATAAACAAGATGCTAGACTGGAAAGTGATTAGAAGGTCGAACAGTCAATACATTAGTCCATTGGTGACTCCAGTAAAAAAAGACGGAACGGTGAGGCCGTGTCTTGATGCTAGAGAGGCAAATAAGCGCTTTGTAAAAGATTATGAGTCTCCTAGAAATGTAGAGGAATTATTGCAAATTTGTGATGAAATTGCAGTGATGACAAGTCTTGATTTAACGAGTAGTTTTTGGCAGATACCGTTAGCCGAAGAAAGCAAAAAATATACTGGTTTTATGCACGAAGGCAAAGTATATGAATTTAACGTTTGTCCTTTTGGCACCAGTGTAAGTACCTCAGCATTAGTGAGAGGCTTAGATTTTGCTATCAGAGGACTCGGTAAAAACATAATAAATTTTGTAGATGATTTATTATGTATCTCCGGATCAGAAGAAGCTCATTTAGTGCATCTTGAAAAATTGTTTAAAAGACTAGAAGAGTATAATTTCACTCTTAGTCTTAAAAAGACACATTTCTTTAGACAAGAAATTGATTTTCTTGGCTTTACGCTTACTCCTGAAGGAATAAAAGCTCAGGAAGCAAAGCTTGAATTAATAAGAGAATTTCCAATACCTAGAAACCATAGACAATTAAAAGGTTTTCTTGGTTTGGTAAATTTTTATGGTAGAATGGTTGATAAGTTTGCATATGCAATGGAACCATTATTTAGATTACTAAGAGTAAAAAAGTGGGGGTGGGGGGACAAAGAGAATGAAGCATTTCAAAATGTTAAACAGTTATTTTTGGAAAATGCTACTTTGTCTCATCCTGATCCTACGAAACCTTATATATTGAGAACAGATAGTAGTGATTTTGCGATATCAGGTGCTCTGTCTCAATTAGATGAAAATGGAGTGGAAAAAGTCATAAAGTTCGTTAGTCGTACTTTAAAAGGCAGCGAATTGGCTTATTTCACTACTGAAAAAGAACTTCTTGCAATTGTTTTTTGCATAATGAAGTTAGACGATTATTTAAGAATGGCGAAAGTGCAGGTGAAAACTGATCACCAAGCACTGATTTATATGTTTAATTGCCGATTTACCAGTGCGAGAATACGCAGATGGGTAATGGCAATACAAGACTACGATCTTCATTTTGAACATGTAAAAGGGAAAGACAATGTCGTGCCTGATTTATTATCAAGGCATCCCGATTACATGAGCACGGTAAGAAACAAGCCTGGAGAGATTGTAATCTCGGCGGTTAATAGAAGAAGAAAACTGAGTAAAGAAATGATTTCAGTTTTTAAGAATTTTAAAGCTCATCAAGAAGAGGATGAGAAAATTCAGCAAATGAAAGCTAAAGCTGTACCAGTTTTAGACAAAATTCCAAATAAAAATCTTAAAATGCCGACTTATATTGTGAAAGATGATTTGACTTATAAAAAAAATCGTTTTGAGCAGTATTTGTTGGTGATGCCAGAAAAGTTCGTAAGTAAATTCATTATAGAATTACATGAATTTTATGGTCATATTGGATCTAGGAAATTACAAAAAATGATACAAGAAGATTTTTATGTGAATAATTTAAAACATAAAATTTCTTACTTGTTATCTACCTGTGACTCGTGTCAAAGAAACAAAATTTCGACCAGGCCGAGCACTGCTAAAAGACAAACAATTATTCCAGAGAAGCCCGGTGATTTATTATCTGTGGATTTTTATGGTCCATTACCGACTTCTACTGCAGGGATGAAGTATATTTTTGCAACAATTGATGTTTTTAGCAAACTGGTAGTTTTATACCCGATAAAAAAAGCCAATACGTCTACTGTATTGAGGAAAATTTTTGATCATTATATCAAAAATTTTGGGAAGCCAAAGAGAATCATGTGTGATCATGGTACTCAATTTACTTCTAAAAAATGGCAGCAAAAATTAGAAGAAGAAAATACACAATTAGTATACTCTTCTGTGCGCCATCCACAAGGAAATGTGGTAGAAAGAGTAAATCGAGAGCTTGGTCGATTTTTCAGAACGTTCGTTAGTGATAAACATACAGGATGGGCTCCGTATGTTAATATCATTCAATCAATAATTAACGAAACGTATCACGAAACGACTGAGTACACGCCTCTGGAGTTACATTTAAATATAAAACCTAGTAGGGTGTGGAAAGTATGGATAAGAACTAATATCCATGTGGATGATTCAATACATGAAGAAAAAATATTCTTGGCAAGAGAAAGAATTAGAAAAAAGGGTGAAAAACGTAATGAAAAATTCAATAAGGAAAAAAAACGTTTTTTCACGAAATATGAAATTGGAGAGGAAGTACTTGTACGTGCAAATAATGTCTCAGATGCAGAGAATAGACAAATATCTAAATTTTTCTCTGTATATGAGGGGCCGTACGAAGTACAAAGGAAAATAGGTGAAGATACCTATGTTTTAATCGATAGGGAGACACAAAATGAGAGAGGAAGATTTCACGCGGACGACTTGAAAAAGTACAAGCGTCGAGTAGAAATTTAAACGGCGAGAGTCGAGTCACGCTCGCGCCGAAACTCTTCTAAGAGTTGTATGAGTTGAAGAGAGAGAGAAAAATAACAGACTGGTGCTCTCACTCGCTCGCATTATAAAGCTGTCACCTGTTTGTATACACACAATCAGGTGATCAGTTTGGTTTTTTTTATTCCTCTATTCGTGGTGATATGCACGAGAGAGGAGAGATTCATAGATTTAAATATTAGACGTTTAAAATTAAGATAATTTATTTAAACCAAGTCCTGATTTATTTATGGGATGGTTTAAATCATTAGATGTTAAAAACTAGAGAATTGTAAAGATTTTAAATGTTAGATGTAAGATTTTGAGTTTTTAAAATTATTTAGATGTTTTTAATGAAATAAACACTCTAGTCTTGATTAATACATAAGGCTAGAGTGTATTTTAAATAAATGAGATGTTTTATTTTGATTAGAATTACTTATTTAGATGAAACAGAGTAACTTCGTTAAAAGTGCTCTGATTTTGATTTTAAAAAATGAAAAAAAAAATCGAATAGATTTTGCTTGAAATTGCAAAATTTTAATTTATTTCGATTTATTATAATTACTAATTGTTGGAAAATAGCAACAATTAGTAATTTTAGATGAAAAAATTTTTTCCCTAAGATGGGATCGAACCGGCGACTTTTGGGTTCGAGGGCACGCACGCTGTACGGAGTAATTTTTTTATACACATAGGGCACAAATATGCCTATGTTGTATATTTATTTCCCAAAAGCGTTGCGGGAAAAATCACGCAGCATGTGTGGTTTTGCTATCTTAAGAAGCAGTTGAAGGAATTTGCAATCGAATTGGAGCCAGAAGCGACGAGGGTGTACTATCCAGCGAATCCACCAATACGACTGCTGTACGACCCGGAAGGAAGCAGTAGAAGAAATTATATTAAGTGTTTTTTTTTAATTTTCTGTATATTTGTATTTTATGTGTGTGACAAAGTGGGGATTTCTGTTAATTGATTATTATTTACAATAATAATAAATTAACAGAAGGGGACTATGTAACGGTCCGGTCCCTTCCTATGTAAATAGTGCGTGTTGTCTGATGTATGGCGTTAGGAAGATTCGCGCCTTTTCTTGAATTATATTCGTTTGTCTACCGTATGTGTGCGTTGGATGAATAGAGAGAGAGTGGGAGAATGCGTGAGCGCAAATCAATGTGTGATTGATTTGTTTCACGGTGTATTATACGTGTTTTTGTATATAAGCGGCGATAAGACTCGTGCGAGGGGATTATTCGCTCGCTGACTTATATATTAGCGAGTGATATCAATAAAGCCTAGGTACGTGACAATATAAACGAACCTGTGTATATATTTTCTCTCTCCTTTCCTCTCTATCCTGATCTAAGAACAACGAACCCTTACAAGGTGCTCTAAAAACTAAATTTTTCCTTTCAAATATAAGTATTATACATCACTTTTATGCATTAAAAATATGCATTAAGTGAGTATAACATTTAACAACAATTAAAGGTATTTACTTACCAAAAATCATAATTTTCATCAGTTTTGTTTGCTTGCCACATGTTTCTGATGGAACCGTACCATCAATCCTGATGAATCAAAGTGCCAAATCTTCATTATGAGTCTGGTCTTAGACTAAGTGGAACAGATTCCTGAAAAACACAAAATTAATATAATTAATTAAACATATATTGACAATATTAGTAATTATAGTGAATGTTACATATGTAAACATACGTAACATTCACTTTGAACTTACCTTTGCCAATTCTGCTTCACTCAGTCTGTGACCGTACTCATAAGGAAGGTTTTCCACTTTGGTTCATCCGGATTGATGTTACGGTTCCTTCAGAAAGCTGCGGCAAGTACATGAAAACCATGAAAAAACTAAATTTGAGTAAAAGGCATTTAAAGTTTATAATGTAAATCATACAAATGAACTCAGCTATACTTACAGAAAATATCCGGCATACCTTGATTTGCTTTTGGTACTCAAATATACATACAATAAAGTATATTTGGTGGTATGCGCATATCATGCTGTGTGATAATAGCATTTAGAAGCTGGAAATAAAATAAAAATTATCGTTAGCTATTCATAATCAAGTTATGTTTATGAATTACAATTACATGCAATACTTACCATTATTAAATACACTTCAAGTTGTTAAAAAGTATGCAAAATAATACTCCAGACAGTCAATATAAACTCCCATCTTGCTGGATTGCACCCGTATAACTAAAAGCAAAAAATAAACCAACAAAGAAAAAGGTCATTATGAACACAATTATTACTAATTAGTTTCCAATACTTATCTGAAAAATTTTTGTACTCTGCAGAAGCTCTTGCACTTTTACAACACCAATGAGGTTATAAGCATTGTTACAGCAGCTAGCAGACTAACTGCACTGATCTAGTGTCTTGGATGAAAAACAGCTGTTTGGCTGCTTTCTGCTGCTTTACAGAAAATTCTACTATACCGATCAAACAGTAATCTTCATTCTCGACCGGACGCTGTGAGGTACAACCTGTTCGAGTGGCAAATTCAAATTTGTTGAATGCCTTTACTTTAACACATTGAGTTTATTAACATAATATCACACATAGAAAAATTAATTTTACGGATTTTATTTATTTTACGGAAATAAATACATAACTCATGAGAAAAAACGGTTTGTAAAACGGTTTTTAAGTCGTATTTTCAGTAAGATTTCTCATGAAATAACTGTAAAAAGTGTGGTAGAACAATCCTTTTCACAAGTTTGGCCTGATTAAAATATTTAAAAATAACGATTTTTCAAAAATTTACTTGAAACAGATTTATCAGTTTTTTGTCGACATTTTCAAGGCAAATTTTTTTAGCAAAAAACGGCTTTCAGGACCATATTCTACGGACTATTAACTGTGAAAAAAGTGAATAAAAAAAAAATTAATATTTTCAAAATTTTAACACTGTCATAACCCCTTAAGTCCTGACTACTTCAGTTTAATGCCTATAATCAGGAATATTTTTAAAATGTCTTGGGTTTGGAAATACCTAGCTCAAGAAGATAATTAAAACTTACCTATTGTTACTATTTGAAGAAAATCGTTGAGGTGACAGCAATCCAATATTTATTCAGAATTTGAAATTAAAACACAGCAATATAATACACAACTATTAACTTTATTTCTAAGCACTTTAAAATAATTAAGTAAGCAAATCAAAATCTTGCAATAAATAAATTAAAACTCCGCCAATTTTCGGACCGGCGTGGAAGGAGTCGATACAAAATTTTGACTGACTAATTGAGAGCATTTACCGTCTTTTAAAAACTAAACTTAGTTTATGAATTTACAACATTATTGAATATTAATTCTTAAACATTTTGTAATTTTACATACAATAACGCGATCTTTCAAAAGTATAACGCTTAGTCTGTGTTTTGCAAGCTCAGCGTCAGCTGAGCTCTTACTTTTGAAAGTGTAACAATTAACGAAACTCATGCATTGACATAATCAATGCTGTCACTTGAATTTTGAAATGACTGTTTCTTGTTTCAAAATAAATAACGTCTTAAGACGTTACACCTCAGGGCCTAAGACATTGCAAAGAATTTGCAATGTAATCAACATTTCAAAATTCAAACGTCGTACTTATAAAGTAACTTCCTTATAATTATACTAAATACACAGTTTTGTGGCCATAAAACGCAAAATATCCTATGTGAAATGTACAGTTCAATTTGTAATAACAATATGTATAATTTTCCTCAAAAGCGTCGTAGCGCAGTCTGCGTAAGTATTATATAAAAAAAAGTAAAAATTTGATCTATTATACATTTAAATACTAATAATAACTTCATTATTTTTCACAGTTTCAGCTTTGGCAACACAGCCGCCAATGTAAGAAGGTAAAACGCACATCGAGTACTCCTCCTCCTGAACCTATTGTTCAACAGCGCCGCTGGAGTTTCGTCTATATAAAAATATTAAATAATAACATCCAAATTATTTATATTCATATATTAACCTTTGTTTTTTTTAAATGCTTCTATTTTGCTTTTCAGTTTCAGGATTGGATAAACACCCGATCTTGGCACCAATGCGAACAACTTCGCAACGAACCTGCAGCCGACACATGGGGCATCGCAAGCCTCATGTTCTATGAATTGAAAGTATATAATAATGCAACACACCGTGTTTATATCGAGGTTTTCAAAGACTTTTATAATGTATATATCGGGCCAAAATTTGTGTCCCGATATGACTGTAACAATATATAATATATTTATATTCTTAAAATAAAACATGATTATTTTTATTTTTTTCCTTTTTCGTATCGTTTCGTATTTTCCCTTCCCTCGGCGCCTAAAATAATGTCCAGTAACATTAAAATTAATTATAAAAATATACATACACAAAAAAAGAAAAATAAACATTTAAGAAGTACTAATCTAGACTTAAGGAAAAAATACTACATTTCCTCTGTGAACTGAAGTTTTTGTCAGGTAAAAGTGCAGGGAAACGATCAGGAATCGGTGGAGGTTGTCTTTGAATAAAAGATGTATTTTCTATTGCATTTTTAGTAGGCATACACGTATTTAAAATAGGCCTTGCAATTATTCGTGGGCTATCAATCTTAATTTCTTCTAAAATAATACCATCGTCTTTATTATTATTATTAAACCCTTTCTTAAACTTTCTTAAATTCCTTGCATCTGTTTTTTGCAATGAAATAAATAAATGCGTGATAGAGCTAAATAATGCTCCAAATAAATGTATAGACCATCCATAAATAGCGTGTAACGCATATCTCCTAATAATAGTATCAATAGTCAGTTTTATTATATTTAAAATAATTAAAATCATAATTATTACCGATGATAATGATCCCCAACTTGTCAATTTATCGATGATTTTTTTCCAAGTGTTTTCAGCAATATGCGTCAGTGTATTTCCCGAAAAGATATTTTCTCCTGTAGATTGTCCAACCCTCGCAACAATATTTAACAATGCCACTTTCTCCATAGGAAACATCAATTGTTGCCGCAATGAATCCAAATCCTCTTGCGCATAAACTCCACTCGTAGCTAAATTATCAACTGACTTAAATTGCAATCGTATGGTAGTATCCGGTTTCAAAATATTTGGTGATCCCGTTAATACTGGTTTTGGTGTTAATTTAATCCAATTTTCCTCAATTTTATAAAATGTAGGAATAATAGAATTACAATCAATCTGCATGCCTTTTTTTATTAAAATAAGCGTCTTGGGCGTTAAAAATCAAGTTTCATTACCCACTAAAACTGGTAATTGATTATAACATCCTTCGAGGTGTAAAATTTTAACAGTTCTTGGTATACATTTAATTAAATGTACTGCATCACCAGCCAATTTTGCTATATAGCCAGGTTTTTTCATAATATTGTATGCAAATTCATCTGGAGAAATGGAAGCAATGGATAAGGAATTTTGTATAACTTTTCTTTCAAGTTCACATTTTTCTCTAATTAAATTAATACATAAATCCTTAATTTGACTTCATAAATGTCTTTCAACATAAACATATTTAGAATTTATATAAGTGAAAATATCTAAATTAAACTTATTAACATCTACAAAAGTAGAATCTGCATCATAATAATAAGCATTCATATTAGTATCTTTTTCTAAAATAAATAATTTTGGATGTTCGGTACAAAAACAATTCTGTATTTTTTATCGCCAAAGCAAAAGTAATTTCCTTAAAATTAACCGCAAAAACTATTTCCTTGTTTTTATCACTAGAATATTTAGTAGCTATTCCCTTAAATAATATATCAAACTTATTTTTAAAACAATCACCTTGCGGTAAAACGTCCCAAAAAGTAAAACCACCTTCAATATCCATACAATGTTTATCAGAAAATTTACAAACTACTCCTGAACTTAACATTAATTTGTCTGCATTTAAATTTATTTTCGCATTATTTTGCATTATCGTTCTTTTAATTAAACCATGAACAAAAACTTTACTCCATGAACCAAAACTATCCGTATAAGAAGCACCTGAGCAAGAATTTTTTGCTGCACTTCCCGCAAAATCTATACCTTTTGATGTAGTTGAATTTATCTTTAAATCTGCTATAATATGCGCCTCATCATATTTAAAAATCCCAGTTTCATGAATAGATTTACATTGTTCATGACTTATTTCTTTAATATATTGTTGTTCTGAATTTTCCGTAGGTATTAAATGACCAAATATTCCGCATTCAAAAACTGTTCGATGAATTTCAATTTTACATTGAATAATTGAAACTAATCGAAAATCAGCTATTTGTATTAATTCTATAGCAACATTAGTAGAATTTACTTGCTCATCTTGAAAATCACATTCTCCAGAATCCAGTAATGAATATGTTGTTATATTAGGTGAAGAGGAACCACAATCATACCCTATGATTGCTCCATTTAATTTGAAACACAGTATGAAAATAATAAAATTGATGATCAACATTTTCCTCCTAAAACAAACAAAATATATTAGTTTTTCTTTTTATACATTATTAATTTATTCGCATGAACTGTATTTGATTTTCCATTTTTATCTATTACAATATTATTATTATCTAATACCTCAATAATTTCAAAAGGATCAATATTTTGATTTTTTCCAGTTTTCCTGGTTGTGGTTCTTTTACAAACCAAACTTTATCTCCTTTTTCAAAAGTTACTGGATTTATATATCTATCATAATATTTCTTTGATTTTTCTTTTGAAATTATTAAATTTTCCCTTGCTAACTCAGCAATCTTCTTCATATTCATAATTAAATTTGCTAAATAATCATTGAACGATGGAATTCGTTCAGAAATTTTCAAAGGTTCACTTAAAGGTAAACGAGGTGGATAAGCAAATACTAATTCATACGGTGTAAATTTATGCGCACTATGCACACTTGTATTATAATGAAATTGCGCTAATTCCAATAAGTCATCCCACATAATTTTTTTTGTAGAGAAATTCTTTAAATATTCGCATAAAGGATGATGAGCTCTCTCCAACGAGCCATTGGATTGAGGCGAAAAAGCAGTTGTTTCAATTTTTGAAAATTTAAATCGTTTCGCTACCGCTTTCAAAAGTTTACTAGTAAAATTTGCCCCCCTATCTGTTAAAATATTTTAGGAGAACTAAAAATACAAATAAATCTTTTAATAAATGCATCCGCGACAGTTTCCGGAGTTTGATCCTGTAACGGAACTACCACTAAATATTTAGAGAGTTAATCTTGAATAGTTAAAATATATTTATTATTATTTTTAGTTATATTTAAAGGACCAACAATATCCATTGCAACCTTGTCAAATGTTTTAATTGGTGTATCTGTAATCACCATTGGTTGCCTAGTTTTTACTCTTTTCAACTTATTTCTTTGACAATCATCACAATTTTTTATTCTATTTTCAATATCAGTTTTTAAATTTTCCCAAAAATATTTACTCCTTATTCTATTGTACGTTCTGTTTACACCTGAATGACCCCCAATAGTACTGGAATGATTTTCTCGAAATATTTTATCTCTATGATGTATATCTACATATTCTATATAATTTAAACAAATAATTATTTTAATCTCACTATTTTTAAAAACTTCAAATAAAATGTCTTCAATATCAATCCAATTTAAATTAATTATTTGCAAATCTTTAGATGTACTGAAACTATATATTTGTTTATTTAACATAATTTGTTTTAATGAACTAAAAATTTTATAAATATTATTTTTAAGAATTATTGCTGATTGACCTACATCTATGCATAATACAAGTACTTTATATACATTTAAATCTATGATTTCAATATCATTCACAATTCCCTTGAAAGTAATATTAAGTTTGTCTATAAATCTACTTGTATTTCTATCTAATGCTTGTTTATTTTTATCTATAAAATGTACTAAATTATCTTTCCTAAATTCTATAGATGTTTTTGCAAATACAATACTTTCAGATTTATTTTCACTTTGATGTAATTTTTCTTGACCATTAAATATTGTATTTTTAACCTTATTTCGTGTACTATATTTCCGTAGCTTTTGTTTAATTCGATCCTCATTTAATTTTTGAATTTTCATATCATTAGTCAAAATTTCTTTACTATTTAAATCTTTGAACTCTTTTGCTTTTTGAGCTCTCGTAACAACATTTACTTGACTATTTTCTATAGGATTTCTAGACAAAGCATCAGCATTCGTATTGACCTTACCAGGTTTATAAATTATTTCATAATCATAATCCAATAGCTTTAAACGCCTCCTTTGAACTCGCGAATTTTTATCTGCCGATTTAAATGATAACAACGGTTTATGATCTGTAACTAGGTTAAATTTATTTCCATAAATATAATTTCTAAATGTTCTCCGCAGCTTTTAAAACTCTTGAAGCAAATGCAATCGGTTTATCTTCTCCAATATTTTCCTGAGAAAGGACACATCCTAACGCATAGCCTGACGAAGCAGCTGTGATAATAAAAGGTTTGCTCATATCCGGAAATTGTAAAACCGGCGCTGAAGTTAATGCTTTTTTTAATTCATCAAAAGCTTTTTGTCTAACCTCATTCCAAAGAAATTTTTCCTCTTTTTTTAAAAGTTGAATTATTGGTTTTGCTATGTCCGCAAAATTATCAATAAATCGCCTATAATAGCCTGTCAAACCTAGAAATTCTCGAATATTTTTTATCGTTTTAGGCAAAGGAAATTTATTTATAGCTTCAACCTTTTTCGGGTCAGTGCTAATACCATTTTCACTTATTAAATGTCCTAAAAATTCTACTTCTTTTTAAAAAAACTTACATTTACTTGTTTCTAACTTCAACCCTGCTTCCCTTAGTTTTCCAGCAATCAAATTAAACCGTTCGTTATGGTTCGAAAATATTGCGATAATTCTTACGATCTGCATCACTTACTTTATTTCCATCTGGTTGCCTGATAAAGAGTAGCTCCATTAGTCCATCACTTTTAGGATATATTTTCCATTTTCATTCCTAACTCCATATATGTTATCTAAATTGGTGCGGCTTTTATCCAGTAGTGATAAAAAGTCAGTTGATTGGGTTTGATTGCGCACAGATTTAAATGTTGAATTCAAGATAGTACCATCTAGCGAAGCAAAGTCATCGTCATCATCGTCGTCATTATCAACATTATATGAAGAATCCGTCTGTTCAATATCATGAATTACAAAACTTGATTTACCATGTCTCTTTCCTACTTTCATATCAAGATTCGAAGGTTTAATGCTTTCTGTTCTCGAATCGACGAGCTTTTCGAGTGAAGTAATGACAGGTTTCAATGTATCACCAATAACTTTATCAAAATCATCTCTCTCTTGTTTCAATAAAGCATATTTTTGTTTAATAGCTTTACGTGCTCGCAAAAGCTCGCTGAGAATATCCTTTTCTTTCTTGAACTCAGACATGCTGACAAGCTGGTGTCTACAACAGAACTGCAAAGAATAAGATTCATATCTCCTTTTTTATTGCAAAACAATCAAATCCTTTTCTGTATCTGCCATTATTCATTTCTCTATCCTTGTCAAGAACAATGAAACCATACTTATCGTTTTTTCAACATTCAGAGCAAAGATTACGAAATTCATTCAAAGTTAAATCAGTATTTACATGATCTTCGTAAATATGTTTTAAATTAACATCATCTTGACGATAAATTACTAGCATATTGATATTCTCTCTAATGAGATGTTTTGGTATATGAGCATACGACTGACAAAGGTAGAAACTGTCTACGATTTTATGTCTCCCCATGCAGAAAAATGCTCTGACGTTGTCTTGCTTCTCACAAAGAACGTCATCAAAAATCATAATTGAATTTGGTAGCGCTTCATCTGGAGATACTACAGATTGATGTTCACTAAACGGTAGATATGATACACCTTTAATTGGTTCCAAAACTTCTTTGAGAAATTGTCTTTGAGAGTATACATATACATTTTCAAATCTAATACCGTTAGGATGTGTAATTAGAGCTAATAAACTATTGGTTTTGCCACAGTTTGATGGACCGCAGAAAACTGCTCTTATACTATCTGGTAGTAATTCTCCGTGTCGCTTCTTTCTCTTCTGTGTTCCAAAATCAAAGTTAGCGATTGGAAGTTTGACTTTCTGCTCAGTAAAATCCATGTTGACGTGACAAAAGTAACTTTAAAATTGAATCTAAAATAATATAAATAGCTGTTTTATATTGTACACCGGTCAGTTGTGAATCAGAACTCGAAGAGAGATGATTGTACACAAGTTACAGAAACGACCAAAAGGTCATGGATTGCTTGATAAAGTAATCAATAACTTACCTATCGAAATGCATCTTCCTGGATATCAATACTGTGGTCCCGGAACTAAACTACAGAAGCGAATTAAAAGATGTATCCCGGCATAAATCCGCTTGATCAGGCATGTAAACAACATGACATTGATTATTCTAACAAAAATATCGATCGTAAAGTAGCAAACATGAATCTTGCTGCTAAAGCTTGGGAACGTGTAAAAGCTAAAGATGCAAGCCTTGGTGAAAAAGCCACTGCTTTGGCTGTTGCAAGTGCCATGAAATTAAAAGCAAAAACTGGAATGGGGCTAAAATTCAGTAAATTAGTAACTGCAGCTAAAAAAACACTAAAACCAAGTAAATGTTTGCGCAAGGTTATTCAATCCGCTTTAAAAGGCGCACGACAAGCTGTTAAGAGCGTTGGTGGCAAGAAAAAAGTTATAATTCGACGTGTTCTACCATTACCATCAAAAATTGGTGGAGTTCTTCCTTTTCTTATACCATTATTTGCAGGACTCAGTGCTACCGGTGCTTTAGCAGGAGGAGCTGCTGGAATAGCTAAAGCAGTAAATGCTGCTAAAACTGCGCAGAAAGATTATGAAGAAAGTAAAAGACACAATAAAATTATGGAAGCTATTGCTTTAGGCAAAGGTCTTTATCTTAAGCCTTATAAAAGTGGAATGGGATTATTTATGAAGCCTCACATTGGACATGGTCAAATTAAAAAAAAACGTCGATTTAATTTTACCAAATCGTCCACTAACTGACTATGATCTCATAAAATATGCAAATGTATTGAAAATCCCAAATTTTAGAGGAGTTTTCATGAGAAATAATCTGCCTTCCAATGGTCCTTGGCGTACTGAATCTGCTATTGTTAATTTAGATGATTATCAAAACAAAGGCACACACTGGATATGTTATCGAAAAAATGGTTCTAGCGTCATTTACTTTGACAGTTTTGGCGATCTTAGACCTCCTATTGAACTTATGAAATACTTCAATCTGAAAGAAGTAAAATATAATTATAACAGATATCAAAATTTTAACACATTAATTTGTGGCCATCTTTGTCTTCGATTTTTAAGCGAAAGCCTATAAAAAGGCAATGCTTATTCAAATTCAATTATTCTCTTTCAATCAGTCATGGAAGATAGTTTTACTTTGAGTCTTTTAGAAAATTCTTCTGTTTTAGAAGCTCAATATTTTCCTTCAATTGAACTGTCACAGCATAAAAATTACGCTTTGGGATTAATTGAACTCTTAACGTTTAACTCAATTCCCAATGTAGATGAAACAAATAATAAACTTCATATAAAAAACGGAGTTACAATAACTATTCCTACTGCAAGTTACGAGGTTGAAGCTATTAACCAATTTTTGAATGAAAATTTAAAATCGAAAAAAATAGAATTTACCTTGAAAGCTAACAACAATACTCTTAAAAGATTCCATAGGTCGTCTTCTTGGCTTCACTCCTCGTATTCTCAAAGAGAAAACCAATCACAACTCTGATTTGCCAGTAAAAATATTGAAGATAAATGCACTCATAGTAGAGTGTAATATTACTGCTGGAGCATTCATCATTAACAAAAAGGTGCATACAATCCATGAATTCTTCCCTAGAGTTCCGCCAGGATTCAAAATCATAGAAGTTCCGTCTCATGTAATTTATCTTCCACTTAGTGTTAAGTGCATAGATAATCTTCAAATTCGAATCGTGGATCAAGACGGAAACTTGGTGAATTTTCGAGGAGAAGAAATTACTATTAGAATTCATATCAAAGCTATATAATGGGCATTGTTTACAATTCGAATGTACATATAAGACAATCACAATGTCAAACATCCATCAGTCGACAAAAGAAAGTCAAACCGTTAACACGGAAGAGCATACAGTTTGTGACACGGCGGGGCAGGTGGCTGCGGCGGGCGAGAGGAGAGAGGCACGTCGGTGCGTGAACTGAAAATCGTGGAGGAGGAAAGAGCACTTCACTCGACCGCAACGAAAATCAGAGTACCGAAAATTCGCCGGCAAAGTACATACGAGCCGGACGAGCCCCTGCACAGGTAGGCCTCGTACCCCCACTCTCGAGCGTCAGCGGCTGAGGCCTCTGCTCAGTTGTAGGAGTGTTCGGTCTGCAGCCAGACAAGATGTTCGCTACCTGCGCTTCTCTCGCACGGCCCATCGCAGCCGCCGGCCGCAATAACTCGGCCGATCCCGACGCAGTCGTAATTCCGTATTGCTCGCATTCTTGCCCGCGTTCGCGCTCAACGATGTTTATGCGGCGTTATAAAACACGATCATACTTGAGTTTCGGGGCGGTACTCATGAACATTAGTCGGTAATAAACAAGCTCGTCGTCGCACGTGCCTAGTGGTGATCCGTTCAGGATTCTTCTTGTCCGCGGTCTATTTCCCCGTGAACGCAGCTGCAGCCTCTTAATTGCTGCCAAACCGAAGGTTTCATAGAAATGCGACTACTACATTCATGCACGCGTACACTCATACATATACACCTATATATACACAGTATCTCTCTCTTGCGAGCGGCTTGCCCGCGAACAAAACCGTTATTCATGTTTATAAAAAAATAAGACCGTTATTCACGTTTATAAAAAAAGTTATGCATATTTTTATGCATATTTTTGTGTATAGCTGTGCATGAATTTATGCATAATTCTATGCATAGTTCTTTGAACTTTTTTGCACCGTGATTTTGCGTGTATGGAGACGTACATAAATATGTGCACAACATTGTATATAAATTTGTGCATAGAATTTTCAGTTGATCCATTGTAATTAAAAGCGCGGAAAACTTCTTGAAAAATTTGTTGGATAGTGAAATAGATTCAAGTTAGTTACCAATATTAAGACAAAATGAAAAAAAAGAATTTTTCAAATTTAAATCATTTACTTTATTGTGATCACCCATCAAAGTATCAACCACACTTTTCACTGCTTAACTTTTGTGGTAGAAAGTTCGTGGTATGACGTGTTTGGCCAGAATTAGGTATTTTTAAGTAAAATTGTCGATGCTCATCATTTCAAAATCAATTACATAAAAAATTTGATTAAGGGTAATTTTTATATTTCTTCCTGAGTTATACCATTATCGAACTGGATATAATAAATTGATAAACAAAAAGGTAGAAATTTAAAAAAAAAATAAAAATTGTAAAAATTTTTGAGCATTTTTTCGTATTAAACTATTGTATAAAATTTCATTTTTGCAAAAGCATTTGAATTGTTTATTGAAAGTTTCTGATTATTATTGTTTGCTGAAATGATATGTATTTATAGCATTTCTGAAAAATTTATCGATTCTAAAACAGTAATAATCAGTAATTCGAAAACAGTAATAATCAGTAATTTTGAATTCGTAGTTCAGATGCTATCGCAAAAATTGAATTTTATAAAATTGTTTAATATCAAAAAATGCTCAAAAATGTATTCATTCAATTTCATTACCTTCCGTTTATTAATTTATTGTATGTAGTTCGATAATACTGTAACTCGTGAATAATTATATAAAATATGTGTTAAGTTGAAGCAAGCAGCGTTCAGCTTCGCCCCACTTCCTACGACCCTGTGTGGCGAGCCGGCGTTGGTGCTCGAGCCGACGTGCCGCCGAGTTGAGCGCTAATTGTTTGAGCGTGAAAATTCGCGTGTGATTGTGCTAATAGTGTTTGTTTTTTTCTTCTCAACAGTTTGATTAAACTTGATTAATTTTACGAGTTTTCCCTTTTTTCTCGACAAGGCATTTTGTGTGATTGTGCGGCGCGGCGCAACGCAGTCTTTTGGATTTCTCTGCTCGACTGAATTTTCATTTATTGTGACCATCTCGATTTACTTCTTTCATCGCCTACAACAGCTCGAGTGATGGCGGACGGAAGGAGGGTCAATTTTCTATATGATCTCAAGAAGAGAGGTGAGTGTACGAACGGAACAATTCGACGAAGTCCGGAAGTACAGCGCGATGTTGTTCGAGATTCCGGGAATCGCACGCGTCACTCCGATGTTTTGAAAACAAAGGAGTGACTGATAGTGCTGCGCCGCTGCCGTTGCCACTGTTGCTGTGTCGTTTGCGCTGGCGCTGGCGCTGCCGCTTGCGTTGCCGTTTGCGCTGGTATTGGCGTTGAGCTATAACCCTATAACCCGCGAGGGAAACTTAGTCCAATAAATGAGCGACTCACTGACCTTTTTCTCTAGTCCGGGCGACCAAGACTTCGTGACCCTCAGAGAACCAGGAAACCCACAGAACAGGTCCGAAATTAGCATGAAGGAATCCCTCGGAAGTTGACTGCAACAACGTCCGAGCTGGAATGGCCGAGGCAGGAGAGTGCCAGCTCGCGCACTCGACGCGTGCCTCGCGGTCGGTTCTTGGTTATTGGTCGATTTGCGTGGGGCCGTCGGCCCGCAACTATACAAGTTCGATCGCAACGCATACGTGCTCGACTTTACATTCATAGTCAATGCTGGATAGATCGCCGCGTAATTTAAACGCTCGCAACATACAGATAATTAGCGCAACGCCTGCGCTAATTATGTAGTACATTGTAACTCTCAGCGTATCCTTCTGTCTGGATCCTTGATTCGGGAGTACGCCTGTTACAAAGGGCGCCAAAGCTGCCTTTTTACTCCAAATGGATAAGCAACCATCACGCGTAGCCGTGCTGCGGAAGGCGCCAAAGTAGGAAGACCCCGGCCGCCTCATCTGTGTCCGACGACCTACGATGAACGGAATTGAACGCCCTGTATGACTCTGTTGCTGCTTCCGCTGCGCCAGAGCTTGCCTTCTTCCCTTCTCGCCCTTGAACGGGAATGAAGAACCCTCCGTAATTTTCTCTTTCCTCAGTCGTCTCTCCTCTCCTCTCGTCGTCACTTGAAAGAAAGTTACGCCATTAATACATGCATACATCTCCATTCACGCAACCTTGAGACGCTCTACCCCGGCAGCTCGGTTCTCGATGTGACGTAGCAATATTTTGCCACATTACAATATATATATTAGGCTGCCAACTTTTACACGCTGTCTAAAAAAGTGCCAATAAGGTTGACTCTATCGATGGACAGGCTCATGACGAGTACAGTCGATTTTGAATTTTTGAAATCGATTAATATTTAAGGGTAGCTACACGGCTGCAAAGTTTCGTGACCTAGTATAGCGACGTGACTGAAACAAGTGATGAGCTGGAGAATGGAACAATACGCATCATAATTTCAGTCATAAACATCCCTCCGAGCCGATCTCTCCGGTAGGGTCAGGTACTCTCTCTTGGGAATCTCCGGCATTAGGACTTTCTCCCTGGATGCTTGCTAGATGCTCTGAACCCTGAAAAACTTTCTATTTCTGTTTTCCTCCGAATTTTCTTCCCAGCATAAAAATGAATTTTCGTATTTTAATAATTTAATATTATAAAAAAATTCTGATTTTCACAACAAAGTAATTGAATACACAATAACACATCGCAGAGCAGATTTTAGAAAATATCTTGACAATACATTATGTTGTTAAATGAAAAAATCTATTTGGTCCGAAATGTAGAATATTTAAAAATAATTGATACGTATTTTTAATTTTTTTAATCAAACGATTATTAACAACGATACAGTGCATTGAAAATTTCGTGACGTCACGACGAAAGTTACGGCGTGGGCATCAGTATATCTATATAGGTACGCATTGTGACGTCACGAAATTTTCAATGCGCTATAACATAGTTAAAAATCGTTTGATTGTTAAAAGAAAAAATACGTATTGATTAGTTTTTGATATTTTACATAACGGACCTAATAGATTTTTTTATATAAATAACATATTGTTATATATGTTGTTGTAATAAACTTTTTTCAATAATCTAAAATGACTTATATTTATTGTAATTGAAAATTTTTTACTACAAGCATTTTGAAAATATTCTTGAATTTACTAATTTCGTGAGAAAAACAAAAAAGAATGTAGCTGAGAACGACAGCACGTGTTTGTACCATGTGTTGGGCAGTCTGCGGGAAGGAGCTAGGGTTGCTAAAGTATTATAGCAGCTTACCTCTGAAAAAAATTTGACATTTTACCTACTTTTTGGAAGGAAAGCCAAAACTTTGAATCGAATTTTAACCCTGTTCTAAACATTTTTTTGGGGAAATTCTTTCTGGAATCGTTTCTCCATGAGTTTAAGAAAGCCATGTCAAAATTACAAAGCCGTAGAACCAGTGGAAGGTACCTTAAATGAACTCCAAAGATGAGCAATTTTGGTCGAAATATGCACCTGTTCACTTGTTTAAATATTAACTTATGAATATCAAACTTGACGGTATCGACTGATTTTTGCATGCTGATGAGAACAAAATTTTTTTAGAAATATCCATAGTTTCATAGTTATAAGCGCATACTTTTTTGCCTGTATAAAATCCTATTAAAAAAAATAAATCGCGTAGCTACCCTTAAATATTGATCGATTTCAAAAATTCAAAATCGACTGTATTCGTCATGAGCTTGTCCATCTATAGAGTCAACCTTATTGGCACTGTTTTAGACAGCGTGCAAAAGTTGGCAGCCTAAAATATATATATATACACACACACACACACACACACACACACACCAAATCCTTTCTACACACTGAAGACTTGACTACAATAACAAGTTGAACATTCCAATGCATTCTTTAAGAAATCGATAAAAAACTGATTTTAAATCGAGATTTGTAATTTACGTGTATAAGTACAATTCTGTTTCTAACAAATCTATACGTGATACCTGTGGCAATATACATATATCATTCGATTTCCTTTTACACGAAGATTGAGTACAATAAAAAGTTGAACATTCCAATAAATTTTTTAAGAAATCGATAAATAGTATATTACGTGTCTAGGGAGGAAAAAACTTGGAGCGTCTATATCTGGTGTATATACTGATACCCGAGTCGAAGGCGAGAGTGGTAAACACGAGATATGGGCTATCCGACTTCTGTAGGAGTGAAATTGGTAATTTCGCTCCTGGCGCCCGGGAGCGAAAGTGGTACTTTCGGCGCAGTGTGGAGAAAAAACTCATGTACGTTTTATATACTGTAACGCTAGATTTTTCTCTTTACGTATGAGCGTTTACTTACCGGCCTCGCTCCGTGAATCTCCCGGTAGGCGCCAGACGCTCCACGTGAGCGTAAGAGTCTCGCGGCTCTTTTCTTCAAGATCCGAGGATGTAAAACAGGGTTGCCGACTAACTCAGCCCCAAACGCGGATGAAAAATGGAGAGAGGGTGGTTCGGGTAGTGATAACTTGCGGATTTGGCCAAATGATTCTTTATTCAAATAAAACTTATTGTATCAATTCGCGCAATAACTTACTACTGTTCGAAACAACAAGATAGTCCTTTACAAATATTCCGTCTTCGCATAAGGTAACCAAAGATATCTGGATCGCAACGTTAAAACTTTTCGCACAGCTTTCCCAATTCTAATACCGCAAACGCAAGCAGATAGTCAAACCGCAAGATATCCTTACTCTCGCTGCAAGAACAAACCACTGACCTTATCCTCGATGAAGGCAGGGAACCAGAGACATCCGCAATTAGCACTGGTAAAATCAAAACTCAAAAGTCCCTCAGGAAAAGCGCAGATGAAGTCGCGCCCGGTCAGGAGAGTGCCGGCTCACTCGGTCGGTGCTCGCACTCCCGTGCCGCTAAGCTACGCGCTTTCTCATTGATCGCGCGCCGCAACTCGCTACGACTGTTCGCTTCATCGCTCTACCTTGAGACGCTCTGCCCCGCCGCTCCGAACCTTTTGTAATATGGCAAATTTGTCACGTAATTTATAATGTAAATAAATGTTTTGTGACGTTGCCTGGACTACTCGTCAAAGGATTAATCCTCGAGTAGAGATCCTGAAGACCTCGCACTATTATTTCGTAATCCGGGATCTCGGAGGAGGTTAGCGAGGGAAACACCGAACTCGGGAATGGTTCGGCTATATGGAAATTGTCTCGCAAATAAAGCACTCACATATAATTATTATTATTCTCGTTTATTACGCGTTCAACTCTTACAATCACGCTCTCGTCCGCTCGCTCAACACCGCTTCGGCCGGCCACGTGCTCGACCGACGTTCCCGCCACACGCTTTCTCTCACTCTCGAGCTCGCACATACGTACAATGGCCGACGCTCGGCCTCGCACACGCTCTGTCTATCTCTCACGCACGCTTCGTCCGTTGCTCGGCTACGCACACTCACTCGCTCGCTCACACGTTCGCTCGCGCTGTCTCCGTTCTTCCTCCGGCTCACGATTGCTTTCGGCAACTTACCGCACTCTGCGTCTCTCTCGGCTTCTATAGTCCGGCGCTCGTCTCTAGGTGCCGATCTAGCAGTAACCTCCGTCTCTCGGCTCCCAAGCTCGGCTCGGTCTCGCTCCCTGGACGGGTTCTGCTGTCCGTCGGCTTCCTCGTCAGGACCTGGGCTTCTCGAAGCGGCTTCCTCACGCCACCCTGGAGATTCCGCTCACTGTAGGCGCTAGCACGCTATGGCTCTCGCTTCCGCTCGTCCTCGAAGCTCACACACAAAGAAAAGCTCAGAGGCACACGACACGGCTGCACTCTGCGACGGTCCACCGAATACTCTCTCGTTCTCGTCGCGCGCGCGTCGATCGTCAAGTCCCCGACGCTCCCACTCGGCCAATCAACGCGCTTCTCTCTCCGGCCCTTCTACACGATTCTGCTACGCATGGCTTAACCACAGATAGCGTTGCCCCCGGATCGAGGATCGCTAAACGTTGATGTCCTCCGATGTCAATAGCTATATAATTCCTATTATCTTCGGAAATTGCAGCTAAGATTATCTCTCCCTCCTCCGACGGGTTCGCGATATCGTCCGGCGCTTTCACGCATGCTTCACTCAATTCTACTCTTGCTTCTAACTCCGCAATCGCGCGCTCCATATTCCGCAAATTCGCATAACCAGCTGCTTCGTCTAACTTCGCGTCGCTCAGCTGTTTCTCTCGATATCTCGCTGCTCTCGCTCGGATACCGATGTCCCTCCCTCAGAGGTCCATGAGTATCCTACTCTCGACCACGCGGAGATATCCCCCTCCCTAGGACCCGATTTCGTTCCGGCTGTAGCTTGCCTCAACCCTCGCGAGCTCTCGCTCTGTTGAAGCCATCTTACAGGTGACCACAGTATCGGCCTAATTTCTTCTACTCTGTTTCGCTCGCTTTCGCTTAAATTTTCGCTCTCGCATTCATCACGCTCATTCATCTCTTCGCAAAATCGCACTTTCTTTGCTTCGCGGGACACGAGCTCTAGTTCTGTGCCTCGCTCTTCGCATTTCCCAACTCCCAAACATTTTTGCACCGACGACACGTTCGCACGGTGACTGCCTCAGCCCCGCAGCCTTGACACTGCTCTCGCGGGCCCGAGGCTGAGTCGCGCGCTCTCTCTTCCGGCTTTTTCATGGGATACGCACGCGTCGTATGTCCCTTCTGACGGCACCTGAAGCAGATTATCTCAGGACATTCGATCATTCGATGGCCTACACACTGACAAAAATAACACGCGCTCAGAATGCCCTCTTCACGACGCTTTGGGCTCGATCCCGTGTTTGAAAAATTTGTGCTCGCTTGGGCCTTGCCACCACTCACGCGTGCATTCCCGGAATGCTGGTTGCTTCGAGCTGCAGGATATGACTGTGCTCCCCCGCGACTGTTGCGCGCGACGAAGCCCTGGCCAGGCTGTACCGCCGCGGCATGCGCTTGCGAATGATTCGCTCGTGTCGCATCGACAGACGCCTCTGTCTCATCCGGTACCGACTCTGTTTGATTCGACGCCTTCTTCTGAGACTTCTTCTTACCCTTCCCCGCTTTACCACCATCACCTACTTTGTCTACTCCGGCCAGCTGGCCTTCACTCTCTGCCTGCACAGCTGCGGCCCTCGGCCTCCGCGGCCCTACACACGCAGCTCCCGGCACACGCATCTTAGGTTCGTAGATTTTCCCGTAACGCTCTATGTCATCCAACGACTCAATAATTTTATCCCCGAACGTTTCTCTATACTTCGGATGTAGCTTCCGATACGCGAGTTCAACTTGCTCCTCCGGAGCCGGCGCATACCGAAAAGGAGAAATAATATATTTAAAGCTAGCTAAGTAACTCGATATCTTTTCCCCCTCGGCCTACGTCCGGCGCTGCAGGTCTTCCATCAAATCTTCGCAATCGTAGGTACGCATGAACTGATCCGTGAATCTCCGGCGAAACTCTTTCCACGTGCGCATCCCTGTTCGCACTATGCGGAACCAACGCGACGCCTTCTGCGTAAGGCAGCATGGAATCGCGGCTAAGAGAGCTGCGTCTGAGCTCCCCGACCCATCGCGGCATTCTTCGACTTGCTCCAAAAATTTCTCGGGATCTACCTTGTCGTCTCCCGCGAATTTATTTAATCCCCAGCCCTTGAGAATTTTCACTGCTTGCAGCTTCTCACTCGCACTCCGGCCAACATTCGATTCACGCTCCCAATTGCCGTGATGTGAATAAGTCTCCGACACTCTCCACGACCTATCGCTTCCCTCGCCTCTCGAATTACGTTTGTTTTCACGCGCGCTTCTACCATCGTCATAGCTACGCACACTCACTCGCTCGCTCACACGTTCGCTCGCGCTGTCTCCGTCCTTCCTCCGGCTCGCGATTGCTTTCGGCAACTTACCGCACTCTGCGTCTCTCTCGGCTTCTATAGTCCGGCGCTCGCCTCTAGGTGACGACCCAGCAGTAACCTCCGTCTCTCGGCTCGACCCCAACCTCGGCTCGGTCTCGCTCCCTGGATGGGTCGGCTTCCTCGTCAGGACCCGGGCTTCTCGAAGCGGCTTCCTCACGCCACCCTGGAGATTCCGCTCACTGTAGGCGCTGGCACGCTATGGCTCTCGCTTCTGCTCGTCCTCGAAGCTCACACACAGAAAAAAGCTCAGAATACTCTCTCGTTCTCGTCGCGCGCGCGTCGATCGTCAAGTCCCCGACGCTCCCACTTGGCCAATCAACGCGCTTCTCTCTCCGGCCCTTCCCCTTCGATCGACGACGATCGCTCTCCTACTTCGCATTAGTACTACGCGTATCGACTTCTCCTTCTCTCTTCGACCCTATCGATACTCCGGCGCTTACACTCTCGCTTCTACATACACGGTTTTGCCTGTCGCAGAAGGTTCACAAGTTCCGCGAACCGGCCTCTCACACTACACTCTCGCACGCGTCGTGGTTTCTGCTGCTTTCCGGCGTCGTTGATCTCTCTCTTCCTCATTCTTCCGCACCATCGCTGCTCCTCCGGCATACTCATCGTCACTCAAACAACACATTACACAAAAGGGATTAGTAATTGCAAAAGGTGCAAGTACTAGTTGGCACCGGGGGTCTCACACGATCCAGCGACGAACTTGCTTCGTCGCAGTTTCTTCACTTTCTTCATAAATTTTGAAAGGCTGTAAAACATTGTACAATTTTAATTCATTACATTTATAACTATTGAAATGTGTCTCTGCTCACGGAATATTCAAGTCAACTGGAATCAGTACCAATGATTCCATTTTGACTTTTTTTTTATTTTTTACTATTAATAAGATTTGTTGAATTTCGACTTTTTTTTAAATGTTTGGAATACTGTTTTAAGAAGGTAAACGATGTTATTATGAAAATGTAAATGGTATGTAGAATAATCCATATAATATTAAAAGAATAAATCCTTTCTTGAATTTATTTTATAGAAAATCCCCCCCCCCCCTTCAGTCAAAGTACTCTGTAGATATAAAATTTGAAATGGTCAATCGCTGAGCCTAAATCCAGCACTTTTATCTACACATAAAAAGTTGATCCTTCCGATTAAATTTTTTAACTTTAGTGACAAAAATTATTTGTCCGTACGTACGTACGAACAAACTACTGAATAATCTGTTCGTAATACTTATGGCAAAACATATATCAATCGATTTCATTTTATACAGTGACGACTTGAGTATAATAAAAAGTTGAACATTCCAATGTATTTTTTAAGAAATCGATAATAAACTCATGTACGCAAGTATGCACTGTAACGTGGTAGTTTGTACGACTTGTAGAATGTCGCTCACCACGTGAAGACACCCATAGGATCAATCACGATATCGTTTTCAATTTGTAAATTAATAACTTTGGTCGCCCGAGATTGCGATCGTTATAATGATTCGTTTGTCTCGGCTGATGATTCCCTCGTAGTCTGGATCGTCGGCTTAAAGAAAGGAGGGGTAAGTACACGAAATAATAATACACACTATCGCAAAATTCTATTAGTCGTGGCTGGCTTTGGGTTTTGGTTGTCGTTGGAACTCATATCTAAAACATTGACGTCGTTAGTAATAGGTTTATTTAAGTATTGGCGCGAGGTACACCTGACCTGGTTACTTACTGCGATTTTTGGGAGTTTAGTACTGTAACCACATGTACTACCATTGGACACTGTTGCAGGCTGGGATGAAGGTTTGTTAGTAGAATTACTTTTAGGGGAATCCTAACGTTTAATGTCGCCTACGTAAACCTTAGCTACTTTCTTTCTCTTTCCCTCGACTGGCTCTAATATGTATACAGCTGGCAATCTTTTCTCGGTGTTTTTAAATGGACCGTCATATTTAGACGCTAACTTGGCTGAGAATTTTTCAGTTCCTTTTGATAACGGGTGAAATTTTGTCATTACTAAGTCTAAAAACTATAATAATTTTTAATCTTTTTAAGTAGACGTAAAGCTTTGATTAAGCGTACGCTACTATTGTACTTTTATCTTTGTACAAATTTTTCCACTCAGCTTTTGGTTTTGAAGTAACATAATTGTAAGAATTATTAACTTATTATAAGTACAGAAAGCTTTTATTAACATTTTATATACTCCAATTATATTTTTATCTATGTAACATGAAAGTTGTCAAAGTGTCCCTGTGACTAATTTATTTAAGGGGTTATGACAGTGTTAAAATTTTGAAAATACCCATTTTCTTTTTATTCACTTTTTTCATAGTTAATAGTCTGTAGAATATGATCCTGAAAGCCGTTTTTGGCTAAAAAAATTTTCCTCGAAGATATTAACAAAAAACTAACAAATCTGTTTCAAGTAAATTTTTGAAAAATCGTGATTTTTAAATATTTTAATTAGGCCAAACTTGTGGAAAGGATTGTTCTAACCCACTTTTTACAGAGTAATTTCATGAGAAATCTTACTGAAAATATGACTTAAAAACCGTTTTACAAACCGTTTTTTTCTCAAGAGTTATTAATTTAATTATTTCCGTAAAATAAATAAAATCTGTAAAATAAATTTTTCTATGTGTGATTTTATGTTACTAAACTCAATGTGTTAAAGTAAAGGCATTCAATAAATTTGAATTTGCCATTCGAATAGGTTGTGTCTCACAGCGTCTGGTCGAGAATGAAGATTTCTGTTTGATCGGTATAGTAGAATTTTCTGTAAAGCAGCAGAAAGCAGCCAAACAGCTGTTTTTCATCCAAGACACTAGATCAGTGCAGTTAGTCTGCTAGCTGCTGTAGCAATGCTTATAACCTTAGTGGTGTTGCAAAAGTGCAAGAGCTTCTGCAGAGTACAAACATTATTGAGATAAGTATTGGAAACTAATTTGTAATAACAGTGTTCATAATGAGCTTTTTCTTTGTTGGTATATTTTTTGCTTTTAGGTATACGGGTGCAAGCCAGCAAAATGGGAGCTTATATTGACTGCCTGAAGTATTATTTTGCATACCTTTTAAGAACTTGAAGTGTATTTAATAATGGTAAGTATTGTATGTAACTGTAATTCATAAACATAACTTGATTATGAATAGCTAACGATAATTTTTATTTTATTTTCAGCTTCTAAATGCTATTATCACACAGCATGACAAGCACGTACCATCAAATATACTTTATTGTATGTATATTTGAGTACCAAAAGCAAATCAAGGTATGCCGGATATTTTCTGTAAGTATAGCTGAGTTCATTTGTATGATTTACATTATAAACTTTAAATGCCTTTTACTCAAATTTAGTTTTTTCATGCTTTTGATGTACTTGCCGCAGCTTTCTGAAGGAACCGTAACATCAATCCGGATGAACCAAAGTGGAAGACCTTCCTAATGAGTACGGTCACAAACTGAGTGGAGCAGAATTGGCAAAAATAAGTTCAAAGTGAATGTTACGTATGTTTACATATGTAACATTCACTATAATTATTAATATTGTCAATATATGTTTAATTAATTATATTAATTTTGTGTTTTTCAGGAATCTGTTCCACTTAGTCTGAGACCAGACTCATAATGAAGATTTGGCACTTTGATTCAACAGGATTGATGGTACGGTTCCATCAGAAACATGCGGCAAGTAAATAAAAGTGATGAAAATCATGATTTTTGGTAAGCAAATACCTTTAATTGTTTTTAAATGTTACACTCACTTTATGCATATTATTTATGCATAAAAGTGATGTATAATACTTGTATTTGAAAGCAAAAATATCGTTTTTAGAGCACCTATATATCTATTAATTTTTTACAACACTAACAATTTTTCTTTTTTTTCAGGTTTTAACACTGTCATAACCCCTTAATGAAAAATTAGTTCTTTTCAATTTCCAGAGAGACTAAAAGTACAACCAACTTTCAGAATATAGATTAGGGTGTCGTTCTTTTAATGAAAATATACCTTCTGCTCTCTAAAAGGTAACAAGTATATATCAGTTGTCAATCCCATCAATCAAAATAATACTCAGAGAAGTTTTAAATTGATACCATTGACCAGTTTTGAATATTCTAATTGTGAAACTTTTAATTTTTAATATTTCAAAACTGGTCAATGGTATCAACTTAAAATTTCTCATTACATGTTATCCTTTCGACTGATAGGCTTTAAAACTCATGTATTCTTTTTACCTTTTAGATAGCAGAAGGTATAATTCCCTAAAAAAATGCACGCTCATTCATATTCTGGATCTGGTTGTACTTCCTACACCTTGGATATTCAAAAGAACTAATTTTTCATGAAGTAAATTAATCACAGAGATTCCATAACCAGTTTCAAGTTTATTCATTGGACCAGCTTTGAGTTTTAAAATTTTGAAAGCTTCAATCTTTACTTATTAAAAAAGTGATCCAACGAATCAACCTTAAAATTGTGATGGAATCCCTGTGATTAATTCAACCAATCAAATTACCTTACTAATTAAGTATCAAACCTAGTAGCGTAGATACCATGAACACTTGTGATTGTAATTTTTTGTAATTTTTTTTGCGATTTTGTAATTTTATGATATGTAACCATAATAAATGTTACGACTGAAACAGTTCTTAAACATAAAATTTTATTACACTGCATAAAAGTTGTCAAAGTTTATATATTTAGTGACCCATTATTAAATAGATACATTTATTAGATGGAATCAAAATGAAAAACTTATGCGCTCACTCTAAACGAGTTTATGGTATTATTATTTAAGACTATTTAGCAATATCTATATATACAAAAACAGCAAAAGAAAATTCACGTTGATTTAAAAAATAACACTGTGTTGCGACGGTACGCTGCCGTAGCACAGGCATGGAATGTGCATGGTTCTCACGAACATTCCACGCGGTAACCCGCGACCACAACAAACACGCCCGTAAGCGCGCGGTAAGCGCGAGTCTGACGTCACAGGCGGCGGTAGGAATTTCCCTGCGGGAGAACACCTATCTCGCATGCGTGTATAGCGCTCATCCTCGAGCTATAGTTATGTGTATTTGTACGCTCCGCGCAGCCGGAGCGTTTTTTATTTTCGCCGCTGTTTCGGCGCTTGAGCGAGCTCAGTCCGTACGACTGACGAGTGAACTGGAAACAACACTACTGCACATCGAGGTAATCTACCACTCAACGATGGGCTAACCGATTCATCAACGCGCCTATTACACGATACGTGAACTCGTCGGCGCGACATATTTTATTCTACGCTAGCTTTCGATACGTATCGTAGTCTTATAATAAATAATTTTCTGTCAAAACATTTTATTGGATCAAGTGCTATCATTTCTGCGTTTTAGCGTGGCAAGCTCTCGTCTCCGCGTATAAGTACTCCTCGCGTAACCAGAACATACGGGCACCTGCATTATTTATTTCATTACCAACGCGGTATAAACACGCAAAATCGTATTCGTATCCGCTCAGTGATAATCATAAATAAAATTAAATCAATATTTTCATTTCTACGTCAACCCAATTTAAATCTTGTCGCAGTTAGTGTAATCAAGAAGCGTGAAGGGACGGGAAGTGGAAGGACCACTTCTAACCCAGCTCCCCAGGAAGGTCGGCTACGTCAAGATCAAGATCCGCACGCAACGCGTAGTATCGAGTAGGTCGTGTCGGTTCGCAGTAAATACACGTAATCACGTGTACTCTCGTTCATTCAAGTAATAAGTCGTCCGGACGATTATTCGTGGCGCGGTTATATGTCAACATTTATTCGTGCATCACACATACTTATGATTCTCAACTCTAACGCTCGTTTAATTTTAGCCATTTGGGCAACGATCTAATACGTCTAATCAATCTACATTCATATTATATAATTTATGTTGCACAAATTTATACCATTTACTTGTAAGTCGTGCGTGTTTATTTGTTTAGTTTTTTCTCCCGTCCCTATTGCTTTATTTTTCCTTTAGCAATTCATATACACTTATCTGCAACCAACTCTGTATATATACTGAAACGTCCCTCGCCTCCGCGCAACGGAGAATGAAAAGAGGCGAGAGATTTTGATAAAAAGTATTCGAAAATTATCTTGATTTTATGTGGTCCGGGATACCGGGCGAATAAATAAAGTATTTTGCGCATAAATTGAAGTTAAATGATTATAAATAGTTACTTCTATATACAAGGACGTAATGACTTGTATGTATCCAGCAACACAAAATAAATAATCGTGACGCACTGCACGATGCTTCTTTATTCCCTAAGACGACGCAATGCGCCTTCAGGCAAAAGAAGACTTTGATTTTGGACTTCTACTTGATCCTCTCGTTCTGAAAATTCTTCTTTATCAAGACGCAATGCCTGATAAAGAAGAACTGAGCTGAAAATTGCATGAGCGCTTAGCATAGACGCAATGCTATGTGTTTGGGACTCATTAAAATCTGGTTATTTTATTTATTATTATTATTTTAAAAATCGCTTTTTCCCTCTTAGACTACGTACTGGGTCCAAAGGTTGTCCAACGCATATAAAAGGAATTGCAAGCGCTTAGTCTGACTTAATGCAGAACTTTTGCATCTCGCTGTATGAGGGGACTTTTAAAAAATTTTAAGATTTTTAAATTAACTTTACTTTTGTTATTAAAAAAGATAAAATAATAGCCGTATACATGGCAAAAGACTTTCCGCTGTATTTATGCGTTTATTCGGATTCCCTATGGGAGACTCAATGCTCCGCATTCAGGGCTTTCCCTACAACAATTTAAATTTATTGTTTAAATAGTAGATATGAACGTTGCAAGTTGGCATCGTGTCCCATATATTATATACGGCCAAGCGGCAAGCCAACTTGTAACTCGAATAAAAAATATAATTAAATTAATAACTGATAAAATAATGTTATACACATGACCGTATGCATGTTAAGTTCATGCATATGACTTTATTTAATTGAAAAATGCTTTAAATAAAAAATTTTAATAGGAGATAGAGTCCGAGTACGTTGCAATACTTATAGAATTCCCTATATGATTCTCTATAATTCACTACAAAATTTTCTACATATTTTTTCCACAAAGGAGGTATAGAAGCATATTATCTGCAAAAATTTTTGTATAGAGATATTTATATAGATTTATATAATGTTCCAAAAATCTACACAAATATTTATAGATTCTTCTACTGGGAATCTTTACCAATATCTATAGAATATTTGTACAGAGTATTCCACATATATGAGCACAGTTCCGTGCAGATTATTCTATAGATTTATCTATAGAGCAATCTGCACAGATACATGTATAATTCTCTGCACAATCCTCTGTATATTTCCCTACATAATGTTCTGCAGGTTTTTTTCATAAGGGCAACAATTTGACATTGAGTTTTGATTTTATTTTGTCTCCTCGGGGATGTACTATGCATACAAGTCTATGTTCTTTCGTTTAGCCTCAGCACCGCATTCTTATACATTTTCACGATCACCGACAGATCGACGCGTGACACGCGCTAGCGCACGCGCTTATTATTATTTTCAGGTGACATACAATGAATAGGAGCGATATTCGAGATGTGGCAGCCCTCCTTCAGCGCCTAGTTATCATTATGAACCATCGACCTGAGCTCTATATATACATATGTATAAATCCATACATGCATTTAAGAAAAATAAGACACCATATGCATATCTTACTATATTATATAGTTGTTTTGAGCCGCGCTGGAATTTAGCCCCCCCTCACCCCCCCCCCCCCTCGCCCCCTCACAAGCCCCCTCAGCTCCCCCTCAGCCTCCCCTCAAAAGAACCAAGAAATGTTTCAAAAGTTTAGTTATTTTTATGCGTTTTGCCCCCCCCTCGCCCCCCCTCAGCGCCCACTCGTTCGGCCCCCCCTCAGACCCCCTTCAGCCCCACCTCAGCCCCCCCTCAGCGCCCCCTCAATAACAAGAACTAGAACGTATAGATTATTATTGGAGAAGACAGGCGGAATCAGAATGTTATTGATGTTGGAGATAGGTAGAGATATTGTGAATGGTGGAGATCACGATTGTATTCATAAGTGGATGGTAGAGAACATATATAGAGAATACTAATCTTAGTTGATGGTGATGCTAGAAAGTGGATTTTATGATTGACGGCGATACAATGAGAGTGAAGGTGCTGGTGACGGTGAACGGTGGACTTCATGGACATAGAAGAAAGGTGGAGGGTAACAGGTTGATGAAAAGGTCCTGGACAGCGGTGATAGGTGAAGGCAGAAAATCATGTAGAGGTATAAGGAGCAGGCCAAAAATCAGAGGTGGAGGTGATAGTTTAGGCTCACGTATGACGGATTGTGTTCATGATTGTAATAAGTAGATTGTGTAGGGGATAGGTGAAGTTTGGAGTTCATGATTGGAGACATTAGTGGAAGGTGAAGGTGAGAGATGGAGCTGAAGGACATGATTGCAGGCAATAGGTGGGCGGTGGAGGTGCTAGGTAGATCGTGAGCTTCACGGATCGAGGTGATAAGTAGTGGGTAGAGGGTACGAGTGAAGGTGCTAAGTGTGCATGGAAGTCATGAGTGTTGACTATAAGTATAGGCAGAAAGTTGTAGGTAGTAGTGACAGGTCAAGATTATGTGTGAAGGGTGGTGGTGGTCATGAATTTAGTAATAAGTAGATGGTGTAAAAGATAGACGAAGTGTTGAGCTCGCGATTGAAGTCATAAGTGAGAAGTATAAGTGATAGGGAAAGAACGAGGAAATAATTTCAGGCATAAGTGGACGGTGTAGGAAAAAGGAGGATTGTGAACATTATGGTTAGTATCATAAGTGGAATGTGTAGATTATAATTGAATCAGAAAGTCCTAGGTGTAGGAGATAGGTAGAGAATATGTGTGGAGGGTAGAGATCACGATTGTATTCATAAGTGGACGTTGTAAGGATAGTTGGAGAAAAAGGACATGATTGAGTGCAATAGATGGATTGATGAACGTAATTGATCAATGTTAGAAGTCATATGTGGACGATTAGAAGCGATATGTGGGGGGTGGAAAAGCTGGTGAAGGTAAATGATAGACTTTATTGGTATAGACGAAAAGCGTAGGATAATAGGTTGATGGGAAGTTCATGGTTAAATGTGATAGATGAAGGCGGATAACCATGGGTGGAGATGATAGGTGGAGACCAGAAGTCACGGGTGGAGATGATAGGTAGAGGCCAGAAGTCATGTGTGACGCTGATAGTGGGAGTTGTAAGGGATAGGTGGAGTGTGGAATTCATGATTGGAGGCAGAGGTGGTAGATGAAAGAAACAGGTGGTGTAGGAGAACTTGATTGCAGGTAACAGATGGACAGTGGAGGTGCTAAATAGTTGTTAAGCTTCATGGGTTGTAATTATAGGTGGTGGTTTGAGGCTACGAGTCAAGATGTTAGATGGTACGTGGAATTCATGTGTAGAGTTGATAGTTGTAGGCAGAAAGTGTGAACAATGAGGTCCTCATTGGCGGAAAGTGAAGGGTAAAGGTCATAGATTGAGATTATGTATGAAGGGTGTTGCTCATGACTGCAGCAATAAGTGGATGATGTAGGAGATAGATGGAGTGTGGAGGTCGCGATTGGCGGTTCAGGTGCTAGGTAGACGGTCGTAGGTGCTAGGTAGATCATCGTAGACAGGTGGTTGTTTAGTAGGTCAAGGTGGTAAGTAAAGTTTATACCAGGTGTGAAGTTGAATTGTGGAGCTCATTATTGGAGTCATAAGTAAAGGATCTAGGTGATGGGTCAAGGGTGTAGATGATCGATGGTAGATAAGAGTTCATTGGTGAAAATGGTAGGTAGTTAGTAGATTTCATGGTTAGAGATCATCGTGGACAGGTGGTTGGTTAGCATCATAGGTCATGTCTATATGAAAAATTACATATAGAAACTTATATTAATCTCTCACCAAAATTTAATCCACCAAAAATACCAAAGCAAGCCGCCAAAACCTCTCCAGGAAAAATACACCAAATTCCAACACGAAAACCAAATGGGAAATGGCGCGAGAACTTCAACACAATTTCCAGGATAATATTGTATATATTAAAGAGAGAGAACCGAATGCTGCTAGATCCAGGAACAGAATGGCCGAGGCGGACACTCCGTTCGAGGAAGGAGCCGCGATATTTCCCACCCGGCATCCTTCTTCACGGAAGCGTCATCCTGGCTGGCAAATTTCCATTGGTCCTAAAAACCCCCAAAATCCGCAATTGCCTATTTAAATACCACTGCTAAATCATTACATGTTCATGAATTTCCCCAGCGCCCTCTTTTTCTATTTCTAATTTTCCCATTGGTTGAGAAATCAATTATCGCCCTCTACAACATTCATTAATATGTAAATCCGTGCCCCCTTTATCGATATTGATCAATCAATCAATATTGATAGCCATCCGGTAGCTCCCGCTATAGATAACCAAACAAACGCGCGACATTTGAATAACCTCCACCTCCATATATACTATAATAGAACTAAATCTATCAAACTGCTAGAAAAGCCTAGCCAGTTCATTCCCCTATGTATTCCTATAACTTTCAAGAGATAACATAAAGTTCACTGTACCATAACGCAGTATAGTCATACATTCTTAAATGCATTTTTGAATTTTCTCCTTCGGATTAGAAAATTTTCTTTTGAATTTTTTTGTGTTTCCGGTTGTAATTTTTTTACGTTAGTGTAATTTTGAGTTGCATAGAATTTTAAGCAAAGAAGGCTGTAACATAATTAAGAGCGACACGCAGAATAAAGTTTTGTTTTTTCAATTATTCAAGTTTTTGGCGGTATTAGTTTTTCTTTCGTAATTTGTTCTATTAAATATTTCTTCTGATTTCTGTGGAAAAATTCATTTAAATTAGCGGCATTGCAATTGAAATTTATAATGGCGATGCGCGTAAATATTTTTGCGGAAGCAGATCAAGAAATTCAGCGATGGGCAATTGTCGGATGATAGATTGAATATGTTGTTGCAAATATTTGAATTGATAACGGACGTGAGTACATATAGCAACGTTGGTAGGTTAATTGGGCATTTGCGCGGTAATTACACTACGTATGATTTTGTGATGACAGATGCGGCATTTCAGAAAATTATCTTGAAAGCAGAGACTATATCAAATGAGGCGAAGTCGACGATGTGGGAAACTGAGGAACAAGAAGAAGAAATCTTATATGATACCTTCCGTATACAGCGAGACAGCGATCTAGAGTCGACCAGAATGACTATTGATGATTATGCTGACATTTCTGGAGTGCATCCCATAGTTGCAACGGCGGAGGTGCTGAATGAGGCTGAAAGAATTGTAAAGCTTCAACAGCGAGACGCTTGTGATAATAGCGTTGACGCAAGATTGAATAACGCGGGCAACATTAAAGATGACATAGAGGATAATGACAGAAATTAAGATAATCATAAAGAAGTGATTGTACGTTTGCGAGAAGAGTTAGCTGCACTGCGTGAATCAGCTAGAGAGTCTGAAGCCCAATGGAATGCGTATGCTGCTGGCATGGAAAAATCTAGGGTAGAGCTTACTAGTTATTATTGCAAATTGACAGAAGAGGTGGAGCGGATTCAAGTTGAATTCCGAGATACGTTTATTGTACATCGAGAACCAGACGCTCATAGAACGAAGTTGAATCCAAATGCGACGAAGTGTGTATCGAGTCAAGCGCCAAAGAAGGCTGGGAATTTACCATCACAAGTAGAACCCCACGTTGTGTCTCGGGGGGGGGGGGGATCCGTTGCTTCGACGAGTAAGGCAGTTGGTGAATGTTCGTCGAATTCGAGATCAATGTATCGTGATGTTGGGAAAATTGTTCGAGAGTGGAGAATCCAGTTTGATGGTGATAAAGATAGTTGTATCAAGGAATTTATTCAGAGAATGAATGAGTGTCGAGCGTCCACGCATTTTGATGATATAGATTCGTTGAATGCGCTGCTTCATGTCATGACGGATGAAGCATTGTTCTGGTGTCGACAAATGCGTCAGACTTCTAAAACCTGGAGAGATTTTTGTGGTGATACTAGGAAAAGCTACGGAATAGGCCAAGATGTTCAGATGAAGCTTGTAACGTGGCAACATATCGCCACGTCACATCGAGCACCGAGCTGCTGGGGTAGAGCGTGTCAGGGCCGTATGAATGGGGATCGAGTGCATGTGTTAATGGCGTTTTGCTTGTTTCGAGTAACGGCGCGAAGAGAGGAGAGACGACAGCGGAGTGAGGAAAAGACGGAGGGCTCTTTCGCTTCCCATTCCGGTGAGAGGAGAAGGAGATGGACTCCGGCGCGACAGAAGCAGCGACAGATCCATACAGGGCGTTCAATTCCGGCTCATCGTAAGTCGTCGGACGCAGATGAGACGGGTGGGTTCTTCCTACGTGAGAGCCTTCTGCAGCACGGTCAGCGTGATGGTTGCTTCACCGCGAGAACGTTGGAAGTAATAAAAGGCAGCCTTTGCGCCCTTTGTAACAGGCGTACTCCCGAATCAAGGGCCCAGACAGAAGGAGTCGCTGAGAGTTACATTGTACTTCATGATACAAGCAAGGCCTCGGGCCTTGCGAAGATTGTCTGTATGAACGCTGGTTGTCTGTTGTCGCGAGCGTTTGAATTTCGCGGCCGTCTTCTCCAACATTGAGAGTGATAGAGGCGTCGAGCGCGCATGCGCCGCGATCGACAACACGCGAGGCGAGCGTGCCTGTTGCTGCGCGAGAGCTCAGGCCGTCGGCCCAAGCGAATGGGCCAATAGGAGCGCGCGCCGTCCAACGGCAAGGGTGAGCGAGAGTGCGAGGCGAGCGACGCGAGAGCGAGCCGACACTCTCCTGCCCCGGCCGCTACAGCTCGGACGACGTTGCGGCTCACTCCCGAGGGATTCGGTTTTCATCGACATTTTACAAGGACATCCAGGAATTGACTGGATGAGGAAAAGGTTAGTGGGTCGTTCTACTTGAGGCTAAGTCTCCCTCGTGGGTGCGCGTGCAGCTCTACGCGCGGCTTTGCGGACGCGGCATCTGATATCTTGCGCGCGCGAGAACATCGGCGAGCGTAGGAAGCTCGGATCGTGTTGCCTTGTTGTCTCCGTTACTTTCGATGTCTTTTCGTAATTAGGTGAGTGTCTTGGTGTTCGTGTATTACATTTACCTCGGTTACCTTCCGCGTGGATATCTGAGACACGGCTATCTTGTCGCCTGCCACGAGCACAGAGTATCGGCGAACAGCGTACCTCCGGCATAGGTTGTTTCGTCGCGTCGACGCGATCTTAGAGCGACCTTATCTTCATATGATTCGGGCGAAGGTTGTCTCGACATTCCAGGGCGAAAGACGATTATTACCTCGGGTATCTCGGGCGTTGGCTATCTCCGCGTATCTACGCGTTCTCTGGCTGTCGCGGATAGGTAATTCGGGGCCGAGTTGGGACGTCGACGAGGACAAGGGGGCCTCGTTCGACTCGTGTTAGGATAAGGCGCGGGAGGTGTCGTAGGTCGTGGTTACGCAGACACGCTCCCGGCCGCAAGTAGTTTAGACGGCTGCGATTCGCACTAAGTGTGGGCGATCGCGGCTATAGGATTAAGCGTGAACGAAGAGTCGACGGACATGGAGTGTTTGTGAGCGGCCAAGGGGGGCCTTGCGTGAATGTGACCTTGAGACGCGCGAGAGTCGGGATGCTTAGGCGTTTAACTGTTAAGGAAAATGCGGAGAAGTAGCAACACGGTGCGGTGTGCCGGGCGTTTTACTTGGCGTGCGTAATTGGGCTATCTCCTTTGTTTCATAAGTTTTATTGAATAAATGGTAGCTACAGTTAAGCGTCGAAGTATTATTCTCACTGAGTTAGCTAGCCGGCAAATCCGCCCCATCCTCGAGTTCGTTAAAGGAGTCGCGAGACTCTGACACTTTCAGGTAAGTGTCTGGCGCCACCGGGAACTCGAGGAGCCGGGCCGATATATAACGACATGGATTTCAAGTCTCCACGCACTGCCAGCTAGCGCGTAGCAGAAATCAACGTTATAAACTGTTAGCGGAAGCGCAAGCCCGCACACAAGGAGAAGATGAACCCGTTCGAAATCATATCATGGCGATGCTAGCGATCATGAGTAGGCTTGATGATCTGCCGGAGGTTGCAGTACAGCTGAAAATGATTTATGATAACATGCTGACAGAAGTTAGAATGCAGTTGCCTCAAAGAAAAGTGAAAAATATAGGAGACCTTATCACATTGGCCAGGAATGCTGAGAAGCTGATTGATGACAAAAATCATAAGCCTCCTCCATTACCTAACGGATGTTTATTGCCGAAACTGGCGTATAAAGGAAAATCTGTCCAGGAGACTACGGAGAAGACTGAAAGCGGAATAGCTGTTGCGACGATCGCAGAACCTGGTGATATAGGTGAAACTATAAAGGTGGCAGTGCAAAATGTTATTGCTCAGATGGGGTTACCCTGAGTTTCCACTTCAAGAGGGCACCGAGGGAAAAAATCTAACACCAAATGAGCGAAGTCGCAAACAAAGACTGCGACTACAGTATCTGATAGTCAATCAGGAAAGATAAGTGCTATTTCTGAAGAGAAGAAAGATGATCCTAGAAAGTGAGCATAACAAAAATACGACTTTTGGGGTCCATGTAAACCTTTTGTTAGATATTATGGTTTCGGATGGCCGCGACATACAACTAAAACTTGCTCGGAGTACTCGCAGAAGAAGAATTCTAAGGACAAGTTGTCTGAGAAGAACTCAGAGAACTCGGGAAACGAGAAAGGAAGCAAGTAGCTCAGGCTCCTACTTCTCCTATTGTTTTGGCGGTCTCCCAAGAAGCAAATCAGGCTACTGAAGAAACAGTGATGCCGATTAGAGTATTTGATTTATCTAATGTAGACTTCAGTCGCTGGTGGATGCCAGTGGTAATTGGAAATTTTCTTTTACGAGCACTTTGTGACTCGGGAGCGGCGCTTACCGCTTTAGGTCCGATTGCATTACAGATAGTTTTAGCGCTGAAAAAGACTCTTGTTCCTTATACTGGACCAGGTGCGAAACTCGCTGATGTACAGCTTGTGCCAATCTACGGTTATGTACAATTGGCGTTCACAGTGTTATACCAATCACGAATCTTAAGGGGACCCAACACGTTTAAATTCTGAGAAATAAAATTATAAGAAATTATTATTAAATTAAACAACATTTTAGAGAAATATTTCATACTTATAGTATGTTCACTTACCTTCAATTTAAGCCCTTAAAATCCAATTTTGGACCTACCTATTCCAAGTGGCACTTCGAAGCCTTCGAAGACTTGTTTTTCACTGTCCGTAGGATTCCAGGTGACCATATGCTTCGTCGATTGAGCTCAAACTTTGTGAATATGCTCTATGTAAGTATAGTTTTCGTATGAGCAGAGGGATTTTGATTAGAAGCTTCAAATTTGTTTAAAAAATAAAAATGTGGCATAAAAAATATTAAAAATGAAAAAATTAACTTTTTTTTTATTAAAATTTTTCTAAGCATTTAAATCAAAATCCATCTGTTCATACGAAAACTACACTTACATAGAACATACTCACAAAATTGGAACTCAATCGAAGCATATGGTCACCTGGAATCCTACGGACAGTGAAAAACAAGTCTTCGAAGGCTTCGAAGTGCCACTTGGAATAGGTAGGTCCAAAATTGGATTTTAAGGGCTTAAATTGAAGGTAAGTGAACATACTATAAGTATGAAATGTTTCTCTAACATATTGTTTAATTTAATTATAATTTCTTATAATTTTATTTTTCAGTATTTAAACGTGTTGGGTCCCCTAAAATGTTATGGTTTTAAGTGCACTCGATTTCGAATATGTATACCGGAACGGATTCTATGCGAGCATTTAACGCGATTCTTTTACCTAGAGAGAATAGATTACAAATAGAAGGTGTCACCAAATCAGTTCCTCTAGAAATTTCTGCTCTCTCAGAAGGAGTAGCAAGCGCTCTCGCAGCCATCGGTTTGGCAGGTGTGACCTCAGAACAGCGAAACGCCTAAAATAGCTGTTAGATAGTTCGCTTCCAGCTGGGGAAGTACCGTTGGGGTGTACAGATCTGATCCAGCACAGTATTGATGTGGGATCTGCGAGACCAATTAAACAACGTTATTATCTAGTGTCAAAGAAGATTGAGGAAGAGATGCATGCTCAAGTGCTAAAAATGTTGAACGCGGGAATCATACGCCATTATAACAGCAGCTGATCAAGCCTCGTAGTCATGGTCCGAAAATCGGATGGTACCTACTGATTCTGTGTTGACTATCGAAGACTTTACAAAGAACGACCCACTGACCTTTATCCTTCATCCAGTGAACACATGGACCCTCGACTACCAACGCGATGAAGCCCTATACCTCAGGAGTGAGCTGCAACGACGTCCGAGCTGGAGCGGCCGGAGCAGGAAAGTGCCGGCTCACTCTCTCATAGCTAGCCTCGCGCTCTCGCTCTCCCTTGCTGTCGAGCAGCGCACGCTCCTATTGGCCGATTTGCTTGGGCCGACGGGCCGAGCTTTGGCACCGCAACAGGCTCACTTGCCTTACGCGCTGTTGATCGCGACGCATACGCATGTTGGAGAAGACAACCGCGAAATTCTAATACTTTCTACGATAGACAACCAGCATTCATACAGAGAATTCGCGCAACACCGAGGTCTTGCACGAATTACGAAGTACAATATAACTCTCAGCGAATCCTTGTGTCTAGGCCTTTGATTCGGGAGCTCATCTGTTATAAAATGCGCCAAAGCTGCCTTTTTACTTCTAACGGTCACGGGGGAAAGCAAACATTACGCGTAGCCATGCTACAGAAGGTGCCAACGTAGGAAGACGACTTACGATGAACGGACTCGACTTACGATGAATAAGAGGCAAAAAAGCCCTCCGTATTTTCCTCCTTTCGTTTTCATCTTTCATTTGCACATGCACTCAATCCCCACTCATACAGCCTTGAGACGCTCTACTCCGACTGCTCGGTACTCGATGTGACGAGGCGATATTTTGCCACGTTACAGTGCTTATAAACTCCTTTTGTTAAAACGCAATTTTATTAAAAAAAGCAAATTATTTGCTGAATCATTAAATATAGTAAATAGCTCATTTCATAGTTTCATAAAATCATAGATTTCATAAAATCATAGTTTCATAAAATCATAGATTTTTTTATTTTGAATGTTAATAATAAAATTAATGTAGAATTTAAATATAGTCTTGTAATTTCTTAATTTAACTTATAAAGTAGTAAAAAACATCCGAAAAGAAAATCGCTGTCTTATCGACCTAGTTGAGTTTTCTATCAAACGACTCCTTTGAGTTGAGTAGTGTTCAAATTTAGATGAGTATTTTGGATTATAAACAACATATTATTTTTGAGGAACTTGTTCTTTGTGAGTGTATTCTTTATTTTTAGGTATATGGGCTGTAAATATTATGTGGAAGATAAGGTGCCTTTGTGTTAGATGTTCTGAAAGTTTACTGTAACTTTTAACAATCCTGGTACAAAATGGGTAAGCAATGACAGCAATTATATTCATGTGAAATATGCTGACTGTGAATGCGTATTAAAAACTTACTTTTCAATTTCAGATTTTGATATTCGTATATCAACATGTGCAACCTTATGTGGGTCTTATAATATCCTATAATATATGGTTATTTTAAGCCAAAAAAAAAAAAAGATATGCCAAGCAGTTTATGCAAGTATTACCCGATAATATACATACACATTCGGGGACTATAGGCCGATCAGCTTGACCTGGTTTCTTCTGAAAACACTGGAAAATTTGGTAGACAGGTATATCATGGAAGAATGTCTGGTAGTGGCACCCCTGCGTAAAGAGCAGCACGCCTACCAAGTGGGGAAATCGGTGGAAACAGCGCTGATAGATGCTGTCTGCCGAATAAGGGCATGAAAAATAGCGGGCTGGTATGAGTGGCTTTCCTGGATGTCAAAGGTACATTCAACCATATGACCAGAGTGGCCACTGAGGAAGGAATCATAAGGCATGATATTTCCCGGACAGTATATAACTGGATCTGGTGCATGCTAAGTAGTAGGGAAATTGAGATACACTGGGGCTCGAGCTTCAGGAGAAGCAGAGTGAGAAAGGGATGCCTGCAAAGGGGCGCGCTTTCACCCACGCTATAGTGTCTAGTAGTGGATGATCTGTTGAAAAAGCTGATTAATGCAGGCGTATAAGCGCAAGCGTATGCACATAATATTTTGATTATGGTGAGGGGGGATGACGTAGATGTAGTGGCGGAGGTCATGCAGTATGCATTCAACCTCGTGGAGGAATGGTGTTGGTTAGTTAGGCAGAATGTGAACCCTAGGAAGGTGAAGGTAAAGTTGTGCATGACTAGGTACAAGATCAACACGGTAGAGGGGTTTGCCTTGAATGGCATTCTACTAAAACTGTCGATAGACGTCCTAGGAGTCACAATTGACTCAAAACTAAACTGAGGCAGGTACATAAAAAATTAATGTGAGAAGGCTATCGGTACCTTTTAGATGTGCAGGAGGGCTATCGGCAGATCCTGGGGACTGGGTCCGGCTCAGGTGAGGTGGATTTACAAATCCATCATCAAGCTTAGGCTGGCAATGGGGCCATTGTCTGGGCACACAAATGTAACCAGAGAGGACATGCGGAGGCTCTCGCCCGGGTTCAGACGCTGGTGATGGCTAGCGGCGGACTCTATGAGGATAACCTCTGCGGATGCCCTGAAGCTCATTCTAGGATTTCCTCCACTAAACAAGGACATTAGGGCTTATGCCTTCAAAGTATGTAATAAACTCTCTGGGAACAAGGCGTGCAACCGGTTCATGGACAGGAATGCGAGGGCGAAGATCATGATGGGCAATGATTGGAAAGGGTTTGACAGGATGGGTGGAAAAATTCTTTTCTCTAGACCATATAAGGTATTCATACCACAGAGAGCAGAATGGACCGGGGGCAAACACGACCTACTTAGAGTAGGGGAGGTGTGGTTCGCGGACGGATGAAAAACTGATCAGGGGGTGGGGGCGAGGACTTAGAGAAAGGCTGGTACCGAGAAATTGATATACAGCCTGGACTCATACGCGATCGCATTTCAGGTGGAAATTAGAGCCATAAGGGAGTGCTCTGATTGGATGAGGGATAACGCTACTGATAGCGCTACTGACACTGGGCATAATCCGTATCGACTAGAAAGAGGTGATTGGGTACAGACAGTCACTAGAGGCGTTAGCGAGGGTTAACGTAGTTAGACTGGTCTGGGTGCCAGGACACTCGGGCATCATCGTGAAAAACTGGCTCCAGGAGGAGTTAGTGAGGAAATGGAGGGAGTCATCAGGGCTCAGACAAGCGAAATGCATGTTAGAGGATGAACTACCTCGAGAATGGCTGGACACCCTGAGCAAGTCAGATAGGACTAAACTTAGAGTGGTGGTGAGGTTTTTGATACAGCACTGGCGGGTGGGGTACCACCTGTACAGGATGAAATCGTACAGGAGGGAGCCCGCAAGATATAGATGGTGCGGGTCAAGGGAGGAGATTTGCGATGCACTTTATGTAAAGGTATCCGGCATTTGTGGGCATGAAGAATAAGGTGTGGGGGATATTCTTTGTAGATTCAGAATTCATGAGGAGGCAGGAGTTTCGATCGATGTTCAGAGTAATTCGAACTATCGATAGGAGGTTGGGATAGGTTTAGAGGGATATCCTTTAGGGATGTCAAATAGTAAATGATGAAGAAACAGGAGAAATGGTATAATCGGCTTGACACGAGTGCTCGATTTGGCGCGTCGCCGGACAGTCGCCGGTATCACCTCCAGGAACTTACAGATACTGAATGTATTGTTTAATGAAAATGGCAATTTAGGAAAAGAGTGAAAGTGATTTAGTGAAGGAGTTAGAGATGATACATCTCATAAACCATCCAAACAAGTCTTTTACTAATCTGGAAGATTAGTAAAAGATAGTAGAACTGTTTTAATTGTGGATGTAATGTTTAAATGCAGACAAATTAAATCGAAAAATATTAGGACTTTTCGCTATTTTGTATTCACCTTTTGCTCTTCTATTTAAAGCATTTGCAGATAAGAAGTTTGCAGAATTGATTTTATATTTAATTCATACATAGAAAATTCATGAAAATCAGATAAAAGTTCGGCAAGATATAAAGAAAGCCCCACAGACATGCATATTCTAGACGAGAATGTACCGATCCCAAAAAAAGAAAAGCAATTTTGGGTATCGAGAAAAAAATAAAACTATTACAGAATTTTCTTAGAAAATATATTTTACAATCTAGTTATGAATATTGGCCTGGACTTAAGATAGCCTGCAGTGCAACTATTGATATACCTTGTCAGTCCACTTCACAAGTACCATCAAACACATTTCAAATATTACAAAGAAGCCATATTGAAAAAGCTATTCTAGAATAATTCTAGAATAATAATTCGCATTAACACAGATGTTGGACAGTTTATCGATCTCCTCAAGGCATTTGCCTGGGGACGTGAAGGAAGAAATGACTAAACCTTCATTTCAAAGTTTCGGCTAACATTGTCGCCTTCATCAGGAAATAATTTATTTTCAATAATTTATTTTCGTAAATTTATATTACATAAATAATTTACAAAAAAGTCACAGAATTATAAACTTACATTATTTAAGCAGCGTCGGATTTAAAAAATTTTTTTGGTTTTCCCAAACTAAGAAGAAGTATACGAAACCCATATCGATGTTCGTCACTCGCTTCTTGCTTCGGAACTACGGAAGTTGCTGGCAGCACGCTTTATATATACTCCGGAGCAGGTTTGGTTATTATTTAATTCTCTTATACATGTGTATAATCATCGTCCCGGTCTATCGCTTCAGCTGATACGTTAGATGTGTGTATATGTTGTTGATATTTTTTGTCTCTTTTATTTATGCCATTGTTTTGCATGTGTATGTATAATATTTCAGAAATGAGCCTTGTATTTAAATTAACTCCTGTCTTTAATTTCATATTTTTTAAAGTTGAAACTATGTTTCAATTTTCCAGTATGTTCTGCAATGACATTAATTTTCGATTTTCTATGTTCATCGACACGTATACCCACATTTCTTTTTGTCTGACCTGCGTAAGTGAGTTTTTAATGTTTCAATCTAAACATCCGTTGTCACAAAAAATCGCCATGATATACAACTTTGTGGAGAGAGCAATTAAACTATCAAATCCTTTCTTCCTCAAAAAAAAAATACACCTTGTAAAAAAAATTACTAACTAAGAATAATTACCCTGAAGATTTTAATGATAAATACACAAAAAAGCGACTCCGTACTATAGAAATTTGTAGACAATCTGGACGAACACAAAAAAATTTGAATCACAGAAATATTGTAAGTCTAGCATATGTCAGTGACTTTTATGCACAATTACATTATTCTTTAAAAACAAACAATATTACAATCATTCCCAAAATACAGAGTAAAATGAGCAACATAATTATAAACGGGAAGGATAAAAAACAAAAAGAATTGGAAAAAATGTAGTGTACAAATTAAAATGCAACAATGGTACAGCCACTTACGTAGGTCAGACAAAAAGAAATGTGGGTATACGCGTTGATGAACATAGAGAATCGAAAAATAATGTCATTGCAGAACATACTGGAAAATTGAAACATAGTTTCAATTTTGAAAAGTATTAAATTAAAGACAGAGAAGCAAATTTAAATAAGAGGCTCATTTCTGAAATGTTATATATACACATGCAAAACAATGGCATAAACAAATCAAAAGATACACAAAATCTCAACAACGTATATGCACATCTAATGTATCAGCTGAAGCGATAGACCGGCACGATGATTATACACATGTATAAGAGAATTAAATCCAACGTCACTTATAAACCAACGCTTCTGAATAACCGAGCGTGCTTTGGAGTATGTATAAAGCGTGTTACAAGCAACTTCCGTACTTCCGAAGTAAGAAACAAGTGACGATCATCGATATGGGTTTCGTATACTTGTTCTCAGTTTGGGAAAACCAAAAAAATTTTTTAAATCCGACGCTGCTTAAATAATGTAAGTTTATAATTCTGTGACTTTTTTGTAAATTATTTATGTAATATAAATTTACGAAAATAATCGTTGACTTTTTTTCTGATGAGGGCGACAATGTTCGCCGAAACGTTAAAATGAAGGTTTAGTCATTTCTTCCTTCACATTTGCCTCGGGGAGATTGATAAATTCTCGCCACCGAGGGATAAATTCATATGTAGTCATAGTGATTACTCACTTGTGTATACATTAGGGTGACACAAAAATGCACGTGAGTGCCGAATCCCATTGGCCATAAGCTTAACCGATTGTCCAAAAGCCGACGAGGCCGACCGAGTTTTTATTTTTTCGATTGAACCATTTTTCGAGTTGCCACATACATTTAAAGTTTGTAATCTAAAATAGCGTAGGGTAAGCAGGTGTTCATACGTTTTTGATTATAACTTACAAACTATTAATGCTACTTCACATTTGCCTTCAGTAATCTTCTTACAGCATAGATACCAATAGATTGGAAAAAGTTTGGTGCAAAAATAATAATAATTAAGAAAGTTAACATGTGCCGATTTGTTCCAAAATGCTTGATCTTTGGAAGCTTTTTACGGTCCCTTCCACTGCTACTAGAAACTTCAAATTTTAACACAGCATCCGTACGGTCATGTAGAAGTGATTTCCGAAAAAATTTTGTGGAAAGTGTTCAGAACGGCGAGTATTACCAAATAAAAGTAACTACTTCAGTTTCAAAATATAGGTGAAAGTAGTTAATTTTTTTGGGGATAAGCTGACATGATACTTTTAGTGACCCTCGCTGTCTACAGCGCTGAGAGCGCGACACATGTTAGACGGCCGTGGATGTGTATTCCAGGAGAAACTGTCGATGTTGGAAGTGTGGGTGGAAAAAGTTTTTGCACCAAAAACAATGGTGAAAAAATCCATGGAGGTGAAGGGTCCGCTCGGTGGTTGGGCGTGTTCAAGCCATATTTTTCATAAAAAAACGCTGCAGTTAAATATTTTAAATTTGCAAAATAAATATTTCATGAATAGATATTTAATTCTACAGAAAAGGCTGATTTCAACAGAATTTGAATGGCAAAAATCGGAGCATTTTTACTATTATCAATTCGAAATCTTGCAATCAAACTAGTCTTATTATTTTAAGAAGTTAGTATTCGATTTTTGACATTCAAATTCTGTTGAAATCAGCCTTTTCTGTAGAATTAAATATCTATTCATGAAATATTTATTTTACAAATTTAAAATTATTTAACAGCAGCGTTTTTTTATGAAACATATGGCTTGCACACGCTCAACCACCGAGCGGACCCTTCACCTCCATAAATTTTTTCTACCCATACTTCTAGCATCGGCAGTTTTACCTGGGATGCATGTGTAGGTATAGGTATACTCGTAGTCCAAATGCTGGTTCTCTCGCTTAGTGGAGGCCATCTAGCGGCGTAAAAACTCTCCCCCTTTCTCTGCTTAGTTTCTCTCTTACCGAGAGGGCTAAGTTGACCACACGAAATGCACCGAGACAAAATTTAGGCTTCTTGCGCATGCTCTCTGGGCCTATGAGTACTGAGTAGTGGGAGTTTCTCTCTCTCTCTCTCTCTCTCTGTTTCTCTTGCGTACGCTCTCTAGGCCTATGTGTAGTGGGAGTCTCTCTGTCTCTCTCTCGCACTCCTTGACTTTTTTACAGTATAATTTAATTATAAAAATAGCGATTATTCAAAAATAGTTCATTTTAATGGCAATATTTGGATTTAAATATTTAAATTTAAATATTTAAATTTAAAAATACAAAATTATTTAAATTAAACATTAATTAAAAATAATGATTTTTTTCTATTTCTTGTAGTCTATTTTTTACAATTGATATTTGTACAGTACACGTTAGAAATAAAAATCAAGTATTATATTACATACTATAAAAAATAAAGGCAACATTGTTTTATACTAATTATATTAACCCAAAATATTCCACAGATTAAAATAAACATAAAGTATTTTTTTAAAAATTGATCCAAGTATCTTGATTAAAAAATGAAAGAGTTTTGAAAGATTTAAACAAAAATAAGCAAAATTTCTATTAAATAATAAATTTTAGCTTATAAAATTATTTTAAATTGAATCAGTTGAATAAATAAAATGTCCTATTGCTTTTTTCAATGTAGTCTTGTTACAATCTTCGCGATGTTTTTGCATGATTAGCATAATATTTTGTCTCGTATGTTCATTTTTGCTTAATATATTGTTATATTGCGAAGCAATTTGCACACCTCTTTCGGCGTGTTCATTCACAACTTTCAAAGCATGAACAACTTGCTTTGCTTTAATATAATCTTGCCTTTTTCCCACCATTCTGAATCAGTTTTTAAAAAATCTGGGTTTAATTTTAATTTATTAAAAAAATTTAAAGTACCGCTATTGGCAAAATTCTCTAGGCAAAGATCGTGCAATGAATCTAATGAATTTAATTTCGATTTTTTCGAACATTTAATAGTACCTTGGATGTCTGAATTAATTGCATTGCAAATTAACAACTTGCTTTCTTTCGATAATGACTCATCGAAAAGTGCTAATGCTATTAATTCCTCATCCAGATACCATAAATGTTCTTTCATTTTATTTAAAACTGCCTGTGAAATATTTTGGTTAATTAATTTAAAATTTGATGCGTTTTTCAAGAATTCTAAATCTATTGACGGCGCTATTTGCGCGATACTTGAAGAAAACCAAGGTTTATAATAAGCTAATATTATAAAAAGGCATATGTCCCTCAGGCCTTTTGTCTCGTGCACGGTTAACTTGAATTCATTTCGTAACAAGAATATTTTTAGGGAATAGATGGCTTTGGCCATCCATCTAGCATCATGAATTGGACCAAGAGCCTTAAATCGAATTCCGCCATCTATTTGTCCTCCTAAGAATATCCTTATCAGTTCTAAAAACTCCCGATAATCATCTCGAATGAATGAACTCAAAAAAAAAAAATTTAAAAGAAAATGTTATAAGCCACAGTTTAAAATTGGCTGGTAAAATATATTTTATACAGAAAGCTATGTATTACCTGTAATTGTTGCTTCGTATGGGCAAGAATATTTTCAATGTTATGTTGGACATGCTGAAAAATAGTTTAATCTTCAATGCCAAGCATACATTTCTGCTTATCGATTTCTTTCCAATGCTCCTGAAACCGTTTGAAAATTTGAACATTTGGGCCCGAAGTTCCGTCCAATATCTCTTCGAATGCCGCTCGAAGTATGATCTCATAAACCTGATGTCGACATGCGAAATGCAGCAGATTACGCTCTAATTCCTTTTCAACCAGGGTACAGGCTCCATTCGTCGCTCCAGTATTCGACGTTGTGGTATCAAAAACCATTCCGTAAATGTCATCAATAACTTCCCATTCTTTTAGTAATGCGATTACAGCTTTTACTTGTTCCTCGCCAGTTCCACGTGGAATTTTCGGGATTCCAAGCAGCTGTGTAGTATCGCAACTACTAACCGAAACGGGAAGTCTTTCAATTTTGACATATTTGTCATCTGGATTTTGGAACTGCTTTCCATCCCAGTGCAAAAAAAGCCGTGATGGATGATTTTGTGCAAAATGGTCTTTGATATTTTCAGCTAATTTGCTCCTGTGGTGAATACGCGAACGACGAATGAATTCCCTGCTTAGGTGGATGTCGTCGATATCAATATCCCAACTTTGCGCAAAACATGCTAAAATACGACCTGCGTCTCGATCAATTGTTTTAGAAAGATCAAGGACAGCTACTAAATCGGTGGTGAGAATTTTCCTCTTTTTAACTGCCGAAGAGGCCTCTTGAACGATGAAATTGCTGTCATCTTCATCGTCATCTTCTTCAAAAGCCGTATTCAAACTTTCCAAGTCATTCTCAGGCAGCATAAAATTGATTAAATTATTATAAGAATCTCACTACATTTCGGACTGGTCATTCAAAACATCAGTTGCTGAAATAAATTAGCACAATAAATTATTATAAATGATGAAAATAACATTTTGCGACTACGCTTAAGAATAGTCTGAAACGTGAACTCATGTAGCTCTTGTTTTAGCAAAAGAGCAATAGATATAGTAAAATTCTGTGTATATATAAGACGTCGAATACTAATTAAGGCAGTTTAGCAGTTTACATTTGAGAAATGTTTTTATTTCAGTGAAATATAGAGCACAAGATTATGCGTCATTTTCAAAATATACTAGGCGCGCGCAACGATCTGCAGCATTTAAGTATGGTTTGAAAAGTGCACTCTTTCAGTTCTTATTTTAGCGAGAGAGCGATGAATATTGCAAAATTCTGTGTATATATGAGACTTTAAATACTAGTTCAAAATATACCTTGCGCGCGCCGAGTATATTTTGAAAACAACGCATACACTTGTGCTCTATATTTCGCGAAAATTAAAACTTTTCTGAAATCTAAACTGCTAAATGGTTTTAACTAGTATTCAAAGTCTCATATATCCACAGAATTTTGCAATATTCATCGTTTTCTCACTAAAACAAGAGCTAAAAGAGTGCACGTTTCAAACCATACTTAAGCGCTGCAGATCGTTGCGCGCGCCGAGTATATTTTGAAAATGACGCATACTCTTGTGCTCTATATTTCTCTAAAATAAACACTTTTTTCAAATCTAAACTGCTAAACTGTTTTAACTAGTATTCAAAGTCTTATACATACGCAGAATTTTGCAATATTTATCGCTCTCTCGCTAAAACAAGAGCTAAGAGTACACGTTTCAGACCATACTTAAGCGCTGCAGAACATTGCGCGCGCCTAGTATATTTTGAAAACGACTCATACTTTTGTGCTGCAGCGCGCTAATATTTGAAGCAGTACATTTTTATGCCAAATAATATGTTGTAAATGTTACTTAAGTAGTTACATTTTTCTTCTTGAGATTCGTCTTGCTTACATTTACATTTTTCTTCTTTTTCTTACAGTTACATTTTTCTTCTTGAGATCCCTTTGGCCGTTTAATAAAGCGATAGCCTCAGGATTATTTAAACTCTCACAGCTACTTTTATGTGTGATATCAAACAGTTTGTCCAAATCGCACGCAAAGTTTATTTGAATAACAGATATCGCTGTATTCCCTCGATCAAGAGCTTTCATCACTGTTCTGTATCTTGTGTATAGATCTTCCAATTTTTTAATACAGTGGCATTTTTTTTGTATCGGAATGCCAGCACTTTTCCAAAAATAGCCACTTTGCTGTTGATCGCAGTTGCAGCCTTTCGTTGGCTTACCCTGTGGATTCTTAATTGATAAAAGAACACTGGTAAACTTCACGAATCGATGGCAATTTCGAACCTCTAAGGTGTTCTTGTATATGCCCAATCAATTTGATTTCAGTTTTGCTTCTTGAATCAGGCATTTTTAATGCCTTATTTAAGGAAACTTCTCACTAGTTATTCCACGAGTCTGACACTTTAGATCTGCGAAATGCACTGCTTCACTGTCGAAAGTAAAATGACATTTCAGTCTATGCCCTGGTCATTTGAGCTCCGCTGTTTACCTGTGTCGAAAATGACATGCACGCTTCTGCTATAGAACAATCGTAGGCGAAGAGGAAGATTTGAGAGCAAGGGAGTGAGAGTATCCCGAAGTATATAGAATAACGCGCAAATTCGTTGTATATGGTCTTACCTCTGCCGTTTACTTACGCTCCGAAAATGCGTGCACGCTGATGATGCAGAAAGATTATACGCAGAGACAAAGACAGAGGAACGGAGAGTGAAAGAGATAGAAAGAGAGAGAATATAGAATACAGAATAACAAGCGCGAATTTGCTGTATATAAATCAGGAGAAATTATAAGACCATCTCGAAGACCGTATAAATCAATCACTTAAATCTATGGGGTAATCTTCGTTTACCTGTGCCGAAAATATACCTTGGCTTCGTTGCTCGATGGTAGAATTATAAATCCAAGTTCATTTTGGAGTACCTTTAACGCTGTAATAATTTCCTCCTAAATCCATATTGTTTTTATTTATTGTTAATAATAACTAAAGGCATGTCTCATTCGAATACCCAGATATTAATCATATGTAATTATAATACAGTTAATGCACTATTAATAATTTTTGGTGCCAGAGAAAGAATGTGCGTGTGTGCGTGAGAGAGAGAAAGAGAGAGAGACTCCTACTACTCATAGGCCCAGAGAGAGACTCCCACTACTCAGGCCCAGAGAGCAGTGCGAAAGAAGTCTAAATTTCGTCTCTGCGCATTACGGGTGCTCAACTGAGCCCTCTCGGTAATAGAGAATCGAAGCAGAATAAAGGGGAGAGTTTTAGTTCCGCTAGTTGGGCTCCACTGAGCAGGAGTGTTTACAGAAGAAGGAATTTTCTTTGGAAGAAAAAGGAAGAGAGAAAGTTGTAGCAAAGGGGGGCGGGGGGTATCTGCGAAGGAAAATGCGAACCTTCGGTCGAGCCAGATGTCGGAGGTAGAGAGACCCTCAGACCCTACCATAAAATGTACTAATACTGTGTATTGTTCTGTTTATCTCCTCATTAATTTTTTCAGTCTCTGCTTCACTAGGTCACAGAAATTTAGTAAACTTTAAAATGATTGTGGCAACTCGAAAAATGGTTCAATCAAAAAATAAAAACTCGGTCAGCCTCATCGGCTTCTGGACTATCGGTTAAGCTTATGGCCAATGGGATTCGGCACTCACGTGCATTTTTGTGTCACCCTAGTATGCATACATATAATAATTCGTATTTTTGAAGCTTGCAGCGAAAATGTAAGTAAAGCGTTCGTATTATCTTCCGATACAGAAGAATTTGTTTTATTAGTGCATTACTAGAACATATGCAAATCAGAACATTTACAGGTATATTTATAAACTCTTTACTCTAGTGAATATTACATAAAAGTGGAAAAAGTTTTTAAATACATTTTTTTAACAGTAAGTACGGCTTGAAAATGAAAGAATTGTGCCTATACATAAACTTGGAGAAAAGTGTGGAGAAAAGCTTTATTCAGTTCTTCCTGCTTTGCATCATATTACTGGTGCTGATTTCACTAGTAAAGTGGGTACAAAAGGTAGTGCTTTATGCGCTAATTCTGATCAATATTTGCTCATGGTTGATTTAAAATTACATTTTGTAAGTCTATTATTATCATACATTCTTTCTATTCTATTATTAAATTATATATTTTTTGTTTAGATTCATCTTAATCAAGCATTGATCAGTAAGTAATGAATGCAGAGAAGTATTTGGTTTAAGTGACTAAAAAAACTAGTAAAATTGAAACGTTCGTCGAACTATTTCAGAAATGGTACCTAGTAGTCCCTTGATGCGCCTTCATATTCTAAGAGCTTTTTATCATACTTGCCTGCCATTAAATATATTAGATATCAGTTGGTACAAACTAGATTCCGAAAATTTTGGTTATTGCTATGAGGAGGATTATCTAATTCCTGAGAAAATTCAGACCATATGCCCACCTATTGACGATTTAGTACCTAACTGTAATTGTCAATGATACAAAAAAAATTTCTGTGTTTGTGTAGCAGCAGGACTGTCGTGTACAACATTTTGTAAATGCCATTTAAGTAACTCATGTAAAAATAAATACAAATACATAGAAATTAAACGCTAAGGCTAATTTTATAATTTTTTATTTTATTTATTAATAAATTAACTGTCTAATGTAATGATTAAATCAAAGTTTCTATATATATATATCTCCCTATATTATATAGTTGTTTTCAGTTTGAGTGAGATTCAGGGCTCAGCTTGGCCCCGCATTGTGCTTTAGGTATAAACAGAGGCTCTCTCCATGTTAAAGTGATGGTTTCGCATATGGCCCCGCATAAGGCCCTGCATTGGCTGCATTATATAGTTGTTTTGTTATTAGTATTCATTATGAAGAAGGTATTTATGTATAATTATATTTATTTATTGTTTATTATGTTTCCTATTCTGCTTGATGATACCCTTGATCATATATTATAAATAATTACAAAGATAATTTTGTTGTATTTTAAACAAAGTAATAGATGAGTATTGGAGAACATTGTTGGAGATGAAAGGTGGAGACTCAAAGCTATATGTGAAGGTAATAGATAGATGGCTACATAGAGGTTATAACATAAGAAGGAAATAGTTGAAAGTGAAGAGTTTTTATTGAAAGATGTATGTGCAAGTTGAAGGGATGATGATCTGAGGCAACAGGTGGAGGATGTAGGCGATAGGAGACAGCTGGAAACGATAGTTGGAGGGTGAAGCTGATACATGGAGGCTGGAGGCCATAAGGAGATTGGAGGATACAATTAAAAGCAATTTGTGAAGACTGTACATTATTGGAAGCGATAAGTAAAGGCTCGAGACCATGGGTGGCGGTGATAAGTCGAGGTTGTACGTTGAAGGTCATAGGTATAGGGTAAAGGACACGAATAGAAGCAATAGGTGGAGGGTGAAAGTGCTAAGTACACAGTCAAGGGATAGGAGGAAGGTAAAATCGTTAGGATTAGAAATAATAGTTTAGGGTGTTGGTTATAGGTAGAGGTAATAGGTGGAAGTGAAGAGGTTATGATTGGAAGTAATAAGCTGGAGATCATTTGTGAAAGTGATAGGTAAAACGTGATAGTCATAGGTAGAGGTAGAACGTAATAAGTAGATGCAAGAGGTGAAGGTTGGAGGTTCTAAGAGCTCTTATCTCTCTTATGACTGAAGGGATAGAAGGAGCATAAAAATATTATGATTGGAAATAATTACTTGAGGGTGTTGACAATATGCGGGAATAAAAGCTGTAGGATGAAGGAATAATGATTGAAGACGATAAGTGAAGGGTGATGGCATCATGATTGGAGGCGATAGATGGACAGTGAAGGGATTATGATGAAGGCGGTAGGTGGTGGATCTAAGTGATAGGAGAAGGGTGGAAACGATAAGTAAAGGGTGGAGATGATCGATGGAGCCTGAGGTATGTGATTGGAGGTGATAGGCCTATCATGACTTAATGCAATAGGTGGGTGTTGGAGGTTATGGTTGGAGATAATATGTGGAAACTGAAAGTCATAGGTGAAGGTATTAGGTAGAGGGTTATATAGGAATTACGACATAGCTGGATGGTGAAGGTACTGATTGAAAATATAGGAGAAGCGTGAAATTGTGATGATTTGAAATGATAAGTTGAAGGTCTACGAAAAATTTAAAGTTGAAGCTATGGGGGTTGGCGAGCGGAGCGAGCAGGGGGTACCCCCTAGTATATATATATAATTCTATATACACACATATATATATATATACATATATGAGGAAATCTACGGACAGGTAGCAATTTTTTGTCCAAAAAGTAGAAAGTGAGCAATTTTGAGGGCACACTAATCGGATTAGGTTTTTTCTACTTATTAGGACAACTGAAAAAGTAACTTGAAAAGACCTTTCATTTAGATATAAATTTGTCTAAATCGGATGCACTGATCCAAAGTTTCGCATTTTAGAAGACGATGACCTTGGATGCAGGCTTTTACGAAAATGACCACTCTTAACTTTTTTTCTTAAAATCCTTCTAACTTTTAATCCAATCATCCGTTTGCAACGTTCAGTACGTCAAATTAAAGGTCTGTTCTTGTACCTTTTAATTACTGGACGCGTTTTCTCTTTTCATTTATGATGAGCTATATATATGCTTTTCAAAAAGATCATTTTTTGAAAGCATATTATAACACATTACGCAATAAATCTAAACCTAGACTCCAACACAAAAGTTGAAGAAAAGAGCTTTAATTAATTAGCAATAGTATTTGAGGAACGGGAAAAATCTCTGGATTTTTCAAAATCCAGTGATTTCATGGAAAAAAGCAAAATTTGCCTTTTTTCAAATCCTCGTACCTTCCAATCCTACAGCCGACCGTTTTCAAAGTTTAATAGCTTAAATTAAAGCTTTCATCTTCGACTTATTTTCTAAATTTAAAATCTATATCTACATCTAAAATCGTCTTAAGTTTAGGTTTCTCGTCCGATATGTTATATATATGCTTCTGAAAATCAGTAAAAAACAACCAACTTGAGAAGCATATAAATGTAGATCATGTGAGTGATGGGGGGAAAGAGAGAGACTGGCTGCGTTGCGCTGATCGTTAGATTCGATTTGGCTATCGTCGTGTGATCATCGATTTCGGCAATCTAAATATTCTGCGCAATTGGTTATTTAGCGTTTGCGTGAACGACTTTGTGAAAACGCGAATACAGTTATACAAGTTTCAGAGTTCTTTCGATCCCATGTGCAAGGAACAGCATTCGATGTTCGACAGGACGTCCTACGTGTAACCCCCCCGTGATTTTTATTATCCGTGCGAGTGAGTTCTCGAGTAATTAGTAAGTACTAGTTTCTCTCTCTCCTACTTTCACAGGTCAATCCATTGGCTCTCTCCTGACTGCGCATTCGAGTGCAAAGGAAGCACTGTTGTATTATTTTCATTTGTAAAAACAACTATTATTTTGAAGTTAAGAATATATACAATAGCTTTATACCTTATAAACTATTGTGTTCAATTGCTTTGCTTACTTCTCTCTTTTCTCCTTAATTTAAAAGACACGTATTTTAAAAGCAATTAACCCATTAAATCCCATGGCTAGCACAGCATAAAGAGAGCAGAACTAAAACCGCAGATCGTTGCATTAGAACAAATTAAAATACCTATGTTTTTTTCGATCTAATTGTTTATTGCAAATTATTTAAACAAATTATCAAAAATTTTGAAATTTCTAAAAACTAACTACGCCAATCGATTCAGCTGACAAAATTCTACAAAAAAGCTCTGTGACATTATTTTGTCAGAGGCGTATATTTTGCAATAATATATAAATGTTATAACCTAAGATGCATTGCCAAGATGCTCTTACCAATACTTTGAATACAGGTATTCTCTGCATTTTTCAGAAGAGCTTTTTATAGGATTTTGTCAGCTGAATCGATTGGCGTAGTTATTTTTATGAAATTTAAACATTTTTGGTAATTTGTTTAAATAATTTTGCAATAAACAATTAGATCGAAAAAAAACAGGGGTATTTTTATTTTTTCTAATGCAACGATCTGCATGATTAGTTTGAAGCAATTTGCAATAGGGTCAACATGGGATGGAACGGCATAGCATAGGTACCAATTGTTTCTAACGTTATATTGCAAAATATACGCCTCTGACAAAAACATGTCAGCTTTTTTGTAGGATTTTGTCAGCTGAATCAATTGTCATAGGAATTTTTTTGAAATTTAAAAATTTTTGGTAATTTGTTTAAATAATTTTGCAATAAACAATGAGATCGAAAAACAAAAAAAAGGGGTATTTTTATTTTATCTAATGCAAAGATCTGCGGTATCAGTTCTCTCTATGTTGTGCTAACCATGGGATTTAATGGGTTAATACGTTAACTACATTTAACACGATATTTTCCTTTTTACAAGATACTTATATGATACACAAAATTGGGCTTCAAACAACAAAATCAACTCATATTCGGGTACTGATGATTAATTTTATTGAAATAATTTTTTAATTAATAGTGATTTTATTATTTTGATGGAACAACTAAAGTTTCTAGTAAGTATACAAAATAAATTTTACTACATATTTTTCTTTTATTTTCAAATTTGTTATATCATTTTTAAATTCATGAATATAGTTTTTACGATAATTATGAGATTTAAAAAAATACAATATCATTTTTAATTAATGCTACAACATTATAGTTGAAAAACTAAATGAAAACATTCATTATAAGCGTTTTATTAAACAATTTTTTAATGCAAAGTTTATAAGTTAAAAAAGTAGAATTGCATTTCTGCTTCAATAGATTATGTAAATACTTTTCATATAGTTTTTATACTAAACATATTTTGATAATTAAGATTAATAATTAGAGCAATATCTATAGTAAATAAGAACAATCTCTTGCTTTATTAAGTGTGGTCAAATTATTTATTAATATTCTTTAAATATAATTGCATTTGTAGGTACATGGAAATTGTTTGAAAACAAAAAATATAACTAACAAACACGAGAATTGCAAGGATTTGAAAAGAATCAAAGAAATTTAATGAGCAGCATTGTTTCGTCGACGTCGTTTGCGCCCGCCTCCAGATGGACGATTAGTTGCTTGTGCAGCCCATTGTTCATAGTAGCGTTCTGCTTCTAACCATTCTTGATATTTATACCACCATTCTTCCCATTTAACATAATCATCTAAAGTGAGATCTCGTAAATAACCTCTAGATTTATAGTAGTCATATCTTACACGAACATCATCCCAACATTCTAGTCCTCTTGGCCCTTGAGTTAACAGAGATTCTGGATAATGACCAGGTGGAGGAGAATCATAACCTAATCGAGCAATCCTCTCTTCACCTTCAATAACTACTTTCATTGTATTATTTCCTACTTTCGTTATTCGCATATTCTCCATGTCTCTTCTATCTACACTCCATTGAGCCATTTTTCCAAATCTGTTGAAAGAGAAGTATAAAAATTAATTTCATTTATTTTAAATAATACATATACGTTTACTACATATCAATATAAAATAGATCTATATAACTGTAAGCAAAATGTGAGACCTGGATAAACGTCGCCACTTTAAAGTGGTATATTGGCAGGTAGGGGTAATCTTTTAGAAAGTCTATTTCGACTGCAGTTTATTGAAAAATATAATATAATCTAAAAGGAGCTAGTTAGGTTGACTCATCACATATCCTAGTAATGATCATTGATATACGGGGGCGTCGGGGCTTACACGTTTATGAGTTCAGGGTTTAGGATGCTTAAAGTTTAGATCTCAAATTTGGGAGTATGGGTTTCATGGCTAAGGATTATGCGCCTGTGAGTTTTAACTTTGTGAGATTAAGATTTTTTTATACATCCACGTGTTTAGATTTTGTAGGTTATGTATATATGAATTAAAGTTCAGCCTTAGAGCGATGTGTATATTAGACTGCCTCGATATGACCGAGATGGTCGATTTTCATGAATCAACCCGCCTATTCAAAAGGAAAAAACTAATAACAGCTTTTTATTTTTAAATTAATTTTTAGTACTTTAAAAAGTGAATTAAAGTTGGTAACCTACATTTTTTCTGTAATCGGACTGGACTATGGGTTGTATCATACGTGCAATTCTCATCCCGCTTAGCTTGCTCTTACCCCACTACTGGTGAACTTCCGCGCGCCCCGACGTTTTCGCCAATCTTCACGACCGCTCTTCTAATACTTGAATAAGTTCTTGAGTTTAGTATCAACTAGCGCGCCACACTTTGTAACTTAGTAGCTTGCCGCCTTGCATCGGGCATGCAAAACCCTTGTGAAACGCACACAAGCACAAGCTCGGCTCTGAAATGTGAAAACCCGCGTACTTAAGAATTTAAAAAAAAACGGCGAATTTTTGCATTTTTCCGAGTTTTCTACTATTATATAAATATGTAACTTTTTAAAGTATAGACAAAGAACCAAGAAAAGAGCAGTTTTTAGAAGTTTTTGTTAAAAAAAGTTAGTTTTTATAAAATTAGCTGAAATAAAAACTATTTTTTGTAAAAAATTTGCAGCCCCGAATCGTTAAGGCGGCAAAGAAATGCGCATAGAATCGACTTGGTTAACACTATTAAATGAAATATTAATATCAGTACATGCGTGATTGTCCAATGGGATGGAAAAGATTTGCCGGATCCAGAAGATTTTAATAAAGAATCGCATAATTTGCCTATTATTTGAATAGGGAAAGCGCACGCAGATACAATCTTTGAGTTGCTAAAAGAATGGAATCTCGAAGATCGCCTTGGCGGCATGTGCTTTAATACAACAGCTGCAAACACAGGTATCCACAGATAACACAGGTATTTGCATGAGGAGGTGCTTTAGGAGCTGCTTTCGAAGATGTGCTGAAAACAAAAACAAATGGATCGGACAATGCTTTATTTAAAAGTTTTAAGCATAGCTGGAGCACAATTGATCAGCGAAAATATACACGAGGAATAGATCAATCTGATGTTTTAAAACGACTACCAGACATACATAATTTATTCAAATTCGCTGAAAAACAGTTAAAGGTAAACTATTAAAAATTTTAATTCTGCAATATGGTTTAAATTAAATATATACCAATTAAGGGGGGGGGGGGTTATGCCTGAGTTAAAATTCAAAAAAATCAAATTTTTTTTTATTTGATTTTTTTACGTCAAATTTTCTGTAGAATATATTGCAGAAAAACTTTTTGCTCGAAAAATTATTTACAAAGTTATAGGCAAAATACTAAAATCAAACAATTTGTTAAAATTGCGTATTATTCATATTTTGTTTTATAACGCTTTTGATTATTCAAAATAACTGTGTTTTTATAGAAAATTTAATATAAATTGTGTTTATAAACTCCTTTTGAAATATGCAATTTTATTAAAAAAAAACAACAAATTATTTATTGATATTACATACAGACAATATAGCTAATTTTTTTATATCATGGATTTTTTATTTTCAATGATTAAAATAAAATAAATTTAGAATTTAAATTTTGTCTTGTAATATCTTAATCAAATTTATAAAGCAGTAAAAAACATATGTACAAATTTAAATTACCGCCTGAAAACATGGCACCTTGCACATACAGTATATGAAAAAGTAAGTCACTGTTTTACCAACCCACACGAGTTTTCTATCAGACAGCTGTTTCGTCTGCTGTCTGTAGTTTAGTGCAAGCTGAATGTTTTGCTGTAGTGATTACTTCTGAGTCTTACAAGTGTTAAAATTTAGATAAGTATTTTGGACTATAAACAATATATTATTTTTTAAGAACCTGTTCTTTGTAAGTGTGTTATTTATTTTTAGATATACGGGCTAAATTTCATGTGTACAAGAAGATGCCTGTGTGTTAGATGTTCTCAAAGTGTACTGCAGTTGTTAACCAACCTGTCAAATAATGGGTAAGCAGTGGCAATATTTATATTTATGTATAATATATTTACTGTGTATATGTATCGCTAACTTATATTTCAATTTCAGCTTTTCATACTCGTATATCAAAATGTGCAGGACCCGGGTCCCAATATATTCCATAATATATGGGTATTTTATGCCCAAACATAAAAAAAATATGCCAAACAGTTCATGTAAATGAGGAGAGGCATATTTAGAAGAAATTCCATCAAGTTTGGTTTGGATTCATCACCCGGATGATGAGAAATCATGCGGCAAAGGAGAAAAAGTACTCAAATTTAATGCTTCACACATGGGATTGTTTAAACAGTAAGTATAGATATATCATGCATTGAAAATATGCAAAATTGCAATGAATATGTATGCATAAACTACAAAAAAGATTTTTTATGATACTACTTATATATAATTTTTTTGCCTATTAACTGATGATTTATTTTTTTCAGGTTTAACTCAGGCATAACCCCTTAAAATGTATTTTTAGGAGAACAAATTAGTAAGAACGGACTACCAAGAACTATTAGCTCTTGTTTTAATTTTCTTCGGAGCAAAGCCCAAGGAAAACGTTAAATTTAAAGCTTCGGAGCCATGTCCCATGCAAGATCGATTGCTAAAGCAATCTATGCTTTAAAAATGTTAATATTTAGATATCAGTTTTCTTTAGCATATGAATCTGGACCTCGAGACATGTGCATTTTTATTGGGTCACGAAGTCTTGGTCGCCCGAACTAGATGAAAAGGTTAGTGAGTCGCTCTTTTATTGGACTAAGTTTCCCTCGCGTGCCACTGCGCAGTGCCACGCGCGACCTCGTATGCGCGAAATCCCTTTGTCTCGCAAGCGTGCGAACACCCGTGAGCGCAGCTATCTTTCGTAGTGGATGTCTTCTCTTATTTAAGTGTATGTTATCTAAGGAAATTCAGTGCGTGAACGGAGTCTACCTCGGATTACTGATCACGTGGATATCTTCGATGCATCGTTGCCTCGTCGCGCCGATTTATGCAAAAGTCAGGTATACTACAATTGCTACAAAGTTTAACTTCTATTAATCATGTAAGGGTTTATGACAGGGTTAAAATTATGAAAATATCGACTTTTTATTCACATTTTTCACAATTAATAGTCCATAGAATATGGTCCTGAAAACCGCTTTTTGTTAAAAAAAATTTTCCTGGAAGGTACAGACGAAAAACTGATAAATATGTTTTTAGCAAATTTTTGAAAATCGTAAATTTTAAATATTGTAATTAGACTAAACTTGTAGACAGAATTATTCTATCATGCTTCTTATAGAGTAATTTCATAAGAAATATTACTGAAAATATTACATAAAAACCGTTTTACAAACAGTTTTTTTTATCAAGAGTTATTAATCTATTTTCGTAAAATATTAATTTTTCTATGTGTGATTTCATGTGTGTTAAAGTAAAGACATTCAACAAATTTAAATTTGCCACCCGAATATGTTGCATCTCACAGCGTCGGGAATGAAGATTACTATATGATCGGTACAGTAGAATTTTCTGTAAAGCAGCCAAACAGCTATTTTTCATCCAACCTTCAAGACACAGCATCAGTGCTGTTTGTCTGCTAGATGCTGTAACAACCATATAGACACAGTAAGTCTACCAATGCTTATAACTTCAATGGTGTTGTTAAAGTACAAGAGCTTCTACAGAGTACAGTAATTGTTCATATTAGTATTGGAAACTAATTAGTAATAATTGTGTACATAATGAACTTTTTCTTTGTTGGATTATTTTTAACTTTATTATCAGCGGTACGAGGATATTTGGTGGTGTACTTTGATGCCCACGTTTCTCTCAGGTCTGAGGGAGAGGTGAGGGCTGTTGATATACCATCTTTTGCCCTCTCCAGGCTCCGCAAGTCATTCCATGTATCATCTGCACTCATTTGGAATTGCTTGCCACGTTCATTAAGAACTATTTAAGAGAAAAGTAAAGACTACTATACTATACGAAGAATCTCAAGAGAACTTATATATATATTGCGGGGTTCGTAACTTTATTTAATTCATCGGTTATGTGCAGATGGCAGATAACCTCTCCTTAAATTAAGTAAGAAAAAGATAATAATTAGAAAGAGACACAAGGGGCGAGGTACAAGAAATAAATCTCAACACTTATGATATAAATGTAAATCAATCATAGTATTTATTGAATTCTCATGACAAATAAATGATAATTATTTAACGTAATTTATAATTCAAGTAAAAATGAAAATAACTTGTATTCTGGAAATGATCTTCCCGATTGCCAGAACTATGCGTCCTTGGTTGTTACGCGCTATGCCTGAAAAGATGCGGTCGACACATACACACTTGACGGGCGCGATGCGGTCAAACATGTAAACACGACGCCTGTTTACGGTTATGCTTATGTACGGAATTTATTAGGTATACAAATGCTAAAATTACACCTCACTGTTAAATGGGTGTTGCTGTTACTAAAAAAAACTCGATAGTTTCGCGAAGATCCGCGGCACCGCGAAACACTCACACTCTACGAATTGGTTAGTTTTCCCTAAGATAGAATGGAAAATTAAAGAAATCGCGAGGGCTCCTGGCTGCTGGAAAGACGTACGTAGCACGACCTTTCCAACACACAAACATGTATATGTTTGTGCTGCTTCAACAGAGCAGTTTTGTTATGTGAGTAATGACCCTAAGCGAGGGCAAATTACTCATAAATAAAAGATAGTTTATTAAAATGAGAGACCTACAGTGAGCAGGTATCGCTGCGGTTGTTGGGCAGACGGTGATGCCGCGATCGGGCACTCGTGTGTCTCTGCGATGCAGTCCTTGGTCGCCGCTGACAAAATCTCCGGTGGAGCCGCTGCTTCTCAATGATGCACGTCGAGGGGTGGGCAAAAAACACTCCTTCGATTCCAAAAGATTCCGGTGCATTGATGCATGGTCAATCGCGACTGAGCTCCGGAGCTCTATCTTCGGCGGCTCGGAAACGGGGGCTCGATACACGTTAGACATTTCCATGCATAAACCGTGTAAATCTCGCGTCGCGTGCCGTGTCGCGTGACTTTAGAAGGACCGCCTATTTACACAAGTACTGAAAATTGTACTTATGTTTGTTTTTCTCGCGCCAATGGTCAACGCACGTGTATAGTATTGACACATGCGTGAGCGCTCGGATTGCGGCCGCAACAAACAGGGACGAAACTTAAGAGCTACTGTAGGCGCTTTGGTACAGGGCCGTACCAACGCGCTGAAAATTTCTATATCTCCCTATTTATGGAGATAGCAAGGCTATTTGTACCTTGCAATATATATCTTACTATATTATATAGTTGTTTTGAGCCGCGCTAGAATTTAGCCCCCCCTCAGCTCCCCCTCAGCCCCCCTTCAAAAGAATCAAGAAATATTTGAAAAGTTTGGTTATTTTTATGCGTTTTGCCCCCCCTCTCGCACCCCCCCCCCCTCACCACCCCTCGCCTCCCCTCAGCGCCCCCTCGTTTGGCGCCCCCTCAGACCCCCCTCAGACCCACCTCAGCCCCCCTCAGCGCCCCCTCAATAACAAGAACTAGAACGTATAGATTATTATTGGAGAAGACAGGCGGAATCAGTATGTTATTGATGTTGGAGATAGGTAGAGATTTTGTGAATGGTGGAGATCACGATTGTATTCATAAGTGGATGGTAGAGAACATATGTAGAGAATACTAATCTTAGTTGATGGTGATGCTAGAAAATGGATTTTATGATTGACGGCGATACAATGAGAGTGAAGGTGCTGGTGACGGTGAACGCTGGACTTCATGGACATAGAAAAAAGGTGGAGGGTAACAGGTTGATGAAAAGGTCCTGGACAGCGGTGATAGGCGAAGGCAGAAAATCATGTAAAGGTATTAGGAGCAGGCCAAAAATCAGAGGTGGAGATGATAGTTTAGGCTCACGCATGACGGATGGTGTTCATGATTGTAATAAGTAGATTGTGTAGGGGATAGGTGAAGTTTGGAGTTCATGATTGGAGACATTAGTGGAAGGTGAAGGTGAGAGGTGGAGCTGAAGGACATGATTGCAGGCAATAGGTGGGCGGTGGAGGTGCTAGGTAGATCGTGAGCTTCACGGATCGAGGTGATAAGTAGTGGGTAGAGGGTACGAGTGAAGGTACTAAGTGTGCATGGAAGTCATGAGTGGTGACTATAAGTATAGGCAGAAAGTTGTAGGTAGTAGTGACAGGTCAAGATTATGTGTGAAGGGTGGTGGTGGTCATGAATTTAGTAATAAGTAGATGGTGTAAAAGATAGACGAAGTGTTGAGCTCGCGATTGAAGTCATAAGTGAGAAGTATACGTGATAGGGAAAGAACGAGGAAATAATTGCAGGCATAAGTGGACGGTGTAGGAAAAAGGAGGATTGTGAACATTATGGTTAGTATCATAAGTGGAATGTGTAGATTATAATTGAATCAGAAAGTCCTAGGTGTAGGAGATAGGTAGAGAATATGTGTGGAGGGTAGAGATCACGATTGTATTCATAAGTGGACGTTGTAAGGATAGTTGGAGAAAAAGGACATGATTGAGTGCAATAGATGGATTGATGAACGTGATTGATCAATGTTAGAAGTTATATGTGGACGATTAGAAGCGATATGTGGGGGGTGGAAGCGCTGGTGAAGGTAAATGATAGACTTTATTGGTATAGACGAAAAGCGTAGGATAATAGGTTGATGGGAAGTTCATGGTTAAATGTGATAGATGAAGGCGGATAACCATGGGTGGAGATGATAGGTGGAGACCAGAAGTCACGGGTGGAGATGATAGGTAGAGGCCAGAAGTCATGTGTGACGCTGATAGTGGGAGTTGTAAGGGATAGGTGGAGTGTGGAATTCATGATTGGAGTCAGAAGTGGTAGATGAAAGAAACAGGTGGTGTAGGAGAACTTGATTGCAGGTAACAGATGGACAGTGGAGGTGCTAAATAGTTGTTAAGCTTTATGGGTTGTAATTATAGGTGGTGGTTTGAGGCTACGAGTCAAGATGTTAGATGGTACGTGGAATTCATGTGTGGAGTTGATAGTTGTAGGCAGAAAGTGTGAACAATGAGGTCCTCATTGGAGACGATAGATGGAGGGTAGTAATGATAGGTTGAGAACATTTGTAGAGAACAATAGTTTTAGTTGAATTTTAGGTCATAGATAGAGAGTAGATTTTATGAGTTGAGGCGATACGTAGAGGGTGAAGGTGGAGGATAAAAGGTTGATAAGAAGGTCCTAGGTAGTGGTGATAGGCAAAGGCGGAAAGTCAAGGGTAAAGGTGATAGATTGAGATTATGTATGAAGGGTGTTGCTCATGACTGCAGCAATAAGTGGATGATGTAGGAGATAGATGGAGTGTGGAGGTCGCGATTGGCGGTTCAGGTGCTAGGTAGACGGCCGTAGATGCTAGGTAGATCATCGTAGACAGGTGGTTGTTTGGTAGGTCAAGGTGGTAAGTAAAGTTTATACCAGGTGTGAAGTTGAATTGTGGAGCTCATTATTGGAGTCATAAGTAAAGGATCTAGGTGATGGGTCAAGGGTGTAGATGATCGATGGTAGATAAGAGTTCAATGGTGAAAATGGTAGGTAGTTAGTAGATTTCATGGTTAGAGATCATCGTGGACAGGTGGTTGGTTAGCGTCATAGCTCATACTGGCAGATGAAGTTTTTGCCTGGTAATGAAGCTGCAATATGGAGCTCATTATTGGAGTCATAAGTGAAGCATGTAGGTCATAGATGTAGATGAGCGGTGAATAGTGTAATTTGTGATTGAAGGTAGTTGGTGAAGGTGGTACTCATGATTTGTGGCGATAAGTGATAGCTGAAGAAGATAGGTAGAGGTAGCAGACGGAGGGTGAAGCTGATGGGTGAGCTATATTTATAATAACATATTTCAGTATCATGTATATACCATGAATGTTACGGCAGTAGACACATTTAAGAATTATTATTGTTCCAACAATCAATAAAATATGCATAAATTTAAAAATTGGGATTTGAAAAAAAAGTTTAAAATTAATTCTTTAAATTGTTGCCGTAAATTATATCTGAACATGACCAAATACAAAGTTAAAAACTGAAGCAATGGGGGTTGGCGAGCGGAGCAAGCAGGGGGGTACCCCCTAGTGTATATATATATATATATATATATATATTGTGACCTTGCAGATTTATCGCCAAGATTATGACGAAATCTGTAACGTGAGCGCACCCTGTTATCGGACTGCCTCGGTGAGCCGTATTTAAAATTTAACAATAATGTTGGACGCCCGGTTCATTCACTCGCTTCACCGGCTGCTCAGCGTTGGTAGAGACTGCTTACCCGGGCTGTGGATTACGAAAAAGGTGGATAGGAAATGTGCGCGAAATAACTACACGTGATTAACTTGTAACTGCCTGGCGTTTATTTAAACACAAAAAGAATAACAAGCGACTGTCGACCGGCCGTGATTCGCGAGCGCATACTGGCAGGTTATATGCAAGATTTGTCTACCTGGCTGCTACTCTGAATCCGCTCTTCCTTACATTCGGATGATGCCTCGTCCCCTGAAAATTCGCGTGGCGTAAACTCTCGCGACCGATCTCTCAACGCATGTAGAATTTGTCGGAGAGAATCGAGTGAATGGTAGCGGAGGGGATTATTAGAGTTACTGTTGTCGTCTGTTCCTCGCTGTCTCGCAGAACACAGTGTACTCTCGGTTGCGTCTGGCTTCCTCGCGACCGTGGCGTCTGTCGCTCGCACGCAATACATTTCTGCTAGATCGCTCGTTTACACCAATCACGTGATGACGCGCATTACGACAATATAGGTCATCAATCTTTTTAGCGCCCGTGTGCGAGATTCAAATTGACTTCTCTACTCGGTGTGGCTGTTACTCTCGTATTTTCCTACGTCTGGCTGCACTTATACATTTTTCTTTTACATTTTCTCTCGTTTTTCCTTCTCGCACGCATGTCTACTGTGGACGGAGCCGCAGCCCTCCACCTATTGCCAATAGCACTCGAGGCACGTCGCTTGCCTCCACTTATTCGTTCGCATTCTCATTTGCTTCCTCTCTCTTACATTGGTTGTTTCTCTCGCACGAATTACTCTGCCGCGCTCGCATACGCCTCGTGACTTCGCTTGCTGTGCTCTCAGCTGTTGCCGCTCTTTCTTTCTTATTCTCACAGGCTGCCTCGCGGTACTGCTCATACCTGTGAACACCACCGGGTATAAGTTTTTATCCCTTTTTCTCGGAGTGGCTCCGGTGGTGTCCAGGTGAGCATGGGCTGACGGTAGACCGTCACAATATATATATATATATATATATTGTATTGTGGAATTTAGCTAGCCCGCACGAGAATTCCCGCTAGTGTACAAAGTATTTATTTTGCGCGGCTCACTTCTTTTTCTCCGGCTCGTGATGTTCCTGCAAGTGGTGAAAAGCGGGATAGTGGTGGCAATTAGGTTAAACAAATATGAAACACCAATAATTAATGTTAACAAAACACAGATGTATTATCGTATTATGGTACACGATCAATTGTTCAACAATGGATTGAATTTAAATAAAAGCATGGGCACACGGCCATATAACTAACTCCAGGAATGACCGGTGGTTGCTAGGGAAGGGCCGCGAATTTTCCTCTACGATTGATTTTACTTTAGATCGAACATGACAAGAGAAAACTGCTATCCGCTAAAACGCGCGAAAGGAACCACCATATTCCGCGACACGTGTTTCACCGCTTCTTGAACTATTCCTCTATCAATAAAATATCAAGAATAATATTCCAAGATTCTCACCAAAATTCCTCTATAGTGGTCCAAAAGTCCTCCAATAATCCTTACTCCTCAAATAGTAACACTCCTTCAAAGGAAATAATAAAGAAGGCGAATGGACTCTCCGCAAACTTCTGAAAATCCAACAATTCAAACCAAAATGGCGATACGGGAAAAGAAATAGCTAATAGCTGCTAATATTCGACCGCCTAATTCGAGCACCAGGAACAGAATGGCCGAGGCCGACGCTCCGCTTGAGGAAGGATGCCGCATTTTCCCACCCGGCCTCCTTCTTCACAGAAACGCGGTCTCGGCCTCAAAAATTACACAATTGGTCCTTCTTCCTAGAAGAATCCCCTATTGGTTTATCAAAACTACCACCAATCTATTTTCTTCCCCCAGCACCCTCTTTTTCAAATCCTAATTTAGTCATTGGCTAGAAAAACAGTTATCTACCTCTAAATCCTTCCTCTATATGCAAATCCACGCCCCCTCTGTCGATCTCGATGAATCAATCAATCGTGTCGATATCCATCCGGTGGCTCCACCCATAGATAACCTGTAGGGCGCGCGGTATTCAAAATCCTCTATCATCATCTATATTATAATAGAATAATATCTATCGAATCACCAAAAATCCTTAGTCCATATATTCCCCTATACATCTTTATGACTTCCGAGAGTCAACATAAAGTCAACTCTACCACGACACGCCTCAGTCATGCGTTCACAAACTCTCCGACAACATTCTCACCAGGACCACCTCAACCGTTTCCTGCTGAGGGTTTACGGAGTAGGGTCGCCTAAGAACCTAGGGGCGCTTGGCGGAGGCCCCAACGACCACCTCTTATCGGCCTCCTCCGAGAGCCGCAACTCCTCCATCCGCCGAGCCCAAATCTCGGCGGGGCCGTCATATCCGAGGCAGGCCGGCTTCGCCGCCGCTGCTCCCGGAGAATCTCCATCTCCAACTCATCTGACCACGATGGAGTATATTGCGCCATTTTCCTCTACATGCCTCTATACAACAAAAAGAAACATAGAAATTATATCCCCAATAATTTCTACATTCCCTCTCCCTAAACGAAACGTTACAGACGAACAACCAACCACTACTTACTGACACAATACAAAACATCACACCCACCACCAGCTGAAATAAAATCCGCTAATCTCCTCTATCCGCCATACCGCCATCTGAAAAGTTAAGACCTCTACCACGCGGAGCAATATATTTTTCCAACTCATTTACATACGCTTTCGCATTTTTCCGCTTATCTGCAGTATCCAAAATATATACTAAAGGTGATCTCTTTTCCAGAATCTTGAATGGACCATCATACTTTCCAGCTAAGTTAGAAGAAACTCCATCCACAGCTTTTGAAAGCATATGCAATTTCCTCCACACAAGATCTCTCACGTTGAACTCAGCCGGTTTCCTATCGCGATTGTAATGTCCGGCTTGTTTTAAACGTGCTTCCTCTAAATGTTTAGCCACCAAATCACGCAGTGCATCCAATCTCTTCATTCGATCTGTCCACAATTTTGGATCCAACTGCACTACGTTTCCTCTATCCTCTACCGATTTCCACCATGATTTTATCAGCTTGGGTTGTCTTCCATAATTCAGGAAAGCCGGAGATACCTTTGTAGTCCCCTGTACCGCAGTATTGAAGGTATGTCGTAGTTCCCCTATATGTTGATGCCATAACCTATGATTCTGCCCCACATATGAAGCAATCATAGTCTTCAAAGTCCTGTTACTTCTCGCAATAGGATTCGCTTGTGGATGATACGGCGGCGTGGTTACATGTTTCACTTTATATTCCTCCAAAGTATCCGCCAAGGTCTTATTAATGAATTCCTTTCCATTATCCGTTAATAGATAATCTGGGACTTCCCATCTAAGTAGAATTAATTTCTCAAACGCCTTTACCTCTATCCACTTAGTAAAAAAGTCCTGCAAAACAATAAGATACTTATTTTGGCCCGTACTCAACGGGAATTCCATCAAATCTGCCGCCATTACCGCCCATGGACGTTCCACAATTCTATTTCCCATCAGACCCAAAGGACCAGATTGTACTGATTTATACTTCTGACAGGTTTCACATTCCTGTATGAACCGACGAATCTCGTACCACATCCCAGGCCAGTAATATTCACGTGCAATTCTATCATAGGTCTTCTCGAATCCCAAATGGCCAGCTGTAAAATTACTGTGTGCCTCCAACATAACCTGATTCTTATAATCAGATGGTACCACTAGTCTCCAGTCTTCCTCTTGGGATACTATGGGATCTAATAATGGTTCATTCCTGTGTTTATAAAGCAATCCATTATCAACCCTCCACGTAGAATATTTAACCGGAGTATCCTGTACTTCTTTTATACCTTGTACATAACAGTCATCCTTAATATCCTCTATGAGTCACCCCGATTCCTCTACCATAAATCCTCTAGATAAAGCGTCTGGAACGTGGTGTAGAGCACCTTTCTTATGAATAATTTCAAAATCACACTGTTGGAGTTCCAAGGGCCATCTGGCCAATCTACCAGTAGAATCTTTCAAATTTTGTAACAACTTTAACGCACTATGATCAGTTACCACTTTGAAATGATATCCCTCTATGCACGGCCTCAATTTCTTAATTGCCCATACCATAGCCAAGCATTCCTTTTCGGTAGTTGTATAATTCCTTTCTGCCGAAGACAATACTCTACTTAGATACTATAGGGTGCTCACCATCCTCTATTTCTTGGGTTAAAACCGCTTCAACTGCAAACTTCGACGCATCATACTGAATTGTGAAAGGTTTAGAAAAATCTGGGCGAGCCAACACAGGAGCATTTGTTAATGCGTCTTTTAATTCCTCAAATGCCTGTTGTTGCTTCTCACCCCAATTCCGTATTTTAATTCCGTATCGTGCTCTAGAAACCGGCTATACCACAATCATCCCCAAGAATTTTCTCAACTGTATTTTATCCTTGGGGGGTGGATAATTCATTATTGCAGCGATTCTCTCTGGATCTGGTCTCAAACCCTATCTATCCAAAAGATACCCCAAATAACGCACTCTGGAACAACCAAATTCACATTACTTCCGGTTGACTGTCAAACCAGCCTCCACAATTTTCTGCAATAAACTTAATGTGCTCCTCAAAATTATCCGCCACCACTATAACATCGCCCAGATAACCAAAAATATGCGGCTCAAATTCTGGCCCAAATAAGAAGTCAATCAAACCCTGAAATGTGGCCAGGGCATTGGAAAGCCCAAAAGATAAACGGATAAATTGCTACAATCCACTACCCGGCATTGCAAACGCCGTATACCGTTTGCTACTCTCCTCCATTGGAATCTGAAAATACGCTTTCTTCAGGTCAATTTTCGAAATGTAACTAGCGTGCCGCAATTTATCTAGGATCACGTCAATCGATGGCAACGGATACGGATCTTTTTTAGTCAGCTTGTTAATATCTCTGTGATCAATGCAGCAACGAACATCGCCATTTTCCTTAAAGACAATTACTGGAGCGCTACTAAAGTCGCTATTTGATTCCTCTATAACCCCAATCTGCAACATTTCCTCTATCTCCTTCATACCCGCTTTCCACCTTTTAGGAGACCATCTCCTGAATTTATTTAACAAGAGCATCCCCTAACTACACAATTTTATGCTCCGCCAGATTCGTAGCATTCAGCCGTACCGGTGGATCCTCAGGTAAATATCTTTTTACTACCTCCACAATCTTCTCATGCTCCTCCATCTTCAATTCCGACAATCCTGCACATTCCGCTATTAACTTTGGCTTACCGTAAGCATCATTTTCTTCAAAGGAGTACCAAATGCCGCCATTGATCCTCCGTAAATCCTTCTTAAAATTAATATCCAAAACCTAATCTTGGCAGAAATCAACACCAAGAATGAAATCGTGTCCTGGATCATCCATCACAATACACTCCAATATATTGGATTTTCCCTCTATGTCCAGCATGATTTCCATACTGTCTCTCACTGGAGTAACCTGTCCTGTCACTCCACTAATAAATTTATTACAAGAGACTATTTTGTGAGGAAACCTTTCCACTATTTCCGACTTCATCAAGGACACTATTGTCCCACTATCCACTAACGCAACATACTCTTTCCCTTCAAACGTTACAACCAGGAAATTTCTGTTTTCCGTAGTGGTTATGACGGCGCCTTGAGTTATAAGATGAGAGTTGCCTCTAGAAATCCTCGAATTTGTTTTGCATTCTACCTCCATAAATTTATCCACCCGTTTAGCAACATCACGAAAGGAAGTAATCAATGGCTCGGAATCACTATGTTGACAATCCTCCACATTATATCTATTTCTGTTGTCAGCATTGTACTCCAGATTCCATGAAGAATCTCCTCCATTTAGTGCTAACTCACGCAGCTTCCATCGGGAGTCAAAATTTGGCTCCTCCACATTTCTGCTTCTCCAACGTCGAACATTACGTTTGTCCTTCGGAATGGCTCCTTTCGACACATCTTTCGCAGTCTCCAAAGAGGACTTCTCTGATGGCACATCTGTTGTCTTATACAACTTACCACTGCTAAGAGTCACAGGTTTATTCCCTCCACCAGTTTCCTCTATATTTCCATTTCTTCCAGTCAGATCTGCTTTCTTTCGAAAATCAGATACATTCATGAGTTTTGTCCACTATTTTTGAATTAGTACGCAACTCTGCCGATGGTGCGTCACTGAGTAACAACAGATCCATTCTATCCTTATTGGTCGTAACATTCACTTTATTACTACCCTTCTTCTTACTTAATTTCTTCTTTCTCTTCTCTGCATTATTTCTACTACCACTGCTGGCATCATTTCCACTACTTCCGCTACATATTGCACGCTCATGATATCTCCTCAATATATGCTGAAGCTTCTCTTGATCTCTATCAACAGTAGGTCTTCCCAATTTCATCTCTCCTACAATAGTAATCTTGCGTGATATTAACTAATGGATCTGCAATTATCTTTGGAGAAACTAGTTGCTTGCTTCTACCCAACGAATTACCACCCCAATTGGCAATTAAAGATTCATGGTTTTCTCTATTTACCTCTATTAAACCACTATCCTTGCTTCCACTATTATCACCAATTCCTATCGGCTCGCGGAGGGCAGGGAATTGAACTGAGCCCCCGCTCTGCCATTTCCCAATCGATTCAAAACGTCACAGTCTCGGCATTCTCTGACTGTAACTCCAGATTTATTACACAACTGGCTGAAAATATCCGAATTCTCTCGAGCTGGACGACCATTTGCTTTATGACCCATCTTTTGGCACTTACAACACTTTGTATCAGGACACCTGTTGGCAAAATGGCCTTCCTTTCCACAAGAATAACATTTCTTTGGACCTTGCTGAGAATTCCCTCGTTGACCCTGAACAATTCCTCTATCCTGAAAATTTCCGCCACTTTGTCCTCCATTACCCCGATTCCCCATGTTGCCCCAACCCAACCCGATGACTGTTGCCGCAACTGCTGCTGTTGTTGGAGTTGCTGGCGTTGATCATTCTGATTCTGTTGATTCAAATTGTTCACACTCTGACCAACCGCCACCTTCACTTTAGCTTGTTCATTCCGCGGAGACTCACTCATGCTGTTATTTGGAGCTTCAGCTTTGCTAACTACTATTTTCTTGGGAGGTTTATTCTTCACTGACTTAGGCACGACAGTATCCTCTACCGCCATTTTAATTACCTTTTTATCCGTTTCTTTTGGAATAAAAACAGCACCTGGAAGCTTCATTTTCTCTTTCGAAGGTGGAGGCTCCCAATATTCGTTAATCTCCTTGACTCTTTCATATTGTCGACCATATCTTTCAATATCCTCCAATGACGTGATCTTCATATTCACCATTAAGGATGTTCTCTTGCAAATGACAATTCCTTGAATATTAATAAAATTTGGCTTAGAGTTAGATTTTAGTATACTTGCTACATGGTTGAAATTTCAGCCCCGTTTATCGTGCTAATTTTTGAGTATTAAGACCGTAAAATATGACTTTTTAACCCAGGCTACATAGGCTGCGACTGCACTTGAGGTACAATATTTTGAGCTCTGATTTAGAAATCCAACCACTCTTATGGAAATTAAGTATGTAATACAGTAGACTGTAACGATTAAGGTGAACTTTTTTTTATCAGGGCAAACCATATTATTTTTCAAGATAATGAGACCTAAAGTTCGCAGCAATAGTCAATTTTGATGCGCGCGTAGCAGAGAGTGAGGGGAAAGCATCAGTACTACTAAGGAGTGGAGGAAGTTTTCCTGACGGGGGAGTATACTATACAGACGGAGAGCGAGAGAGAGACGCACACCCACTACTCGTAGGCCCAGAGAGGAGAAGTACGGAAAACTGTGCAGAAGCCTAAATTTTGTCTCTGCGCAATCCGGGTGCTCAACTTAGCCCTCTCGGAAAGAGAGAAACTAAGCGTAGGAAGGAGGAGACTTTTAGCGCCGCTAGTTGGGCTCCACTGAACAAGAGAACATCCTTAAATTCCGGTATTCCGATCGGATCCATTCGAAGGCCATGCCCACCAATTCTCCATAGTCCGGAGGGTTATCCAAGTGATCAACTACATACTTGGAACAGTCAATAAAAGCTGTCATAGATTCCCCCACCCCTTGAGTTCTTCTCATTAAATCATTGTAAATATCTCTTTCGCTAATCTCACCAATGAAACGGTTTTTAAAAGCCACCATCAATTGCCGCCATGAAGAAACTTCTTTCCTCTTAACTCGGTACCAGTTAGCCGCTATTCCTGTGAACAGACACGCAACAGCCGTCAACATTCTCTCATCCGGGATATTTTCATTTCTTCTACAATCCTCCATTTGATCCAGGAAATTTTCCGCTACAACTCTATCTTCTGTACCATGAAATTTATTACACTAACTTTGCAATGTCTTTACTAAATTACCATGGTAACATGCGGATCTAAAATTACCTCTAGAGTTGACTCTATCATCTCTGAAATCGCAACGGTCATTCTCCGGACTCATATGCGTGCCTTTGAAATCTTCTCTTGTCTCCTCATTTCTGCTGGCACCATCGAAAGCACTCGACAACTTTACATAATTATTAGCCTTGTTCGAAGACCCAAAACCACTATTCAACACATAGGGCACCGAAAACACGGTCTTTGTATTATCTCCAGCTCCCATCGAAGACATTGGTGTCACCTGTCGACCGGGAAATTTACATACATCCCCTGTTCTCTATTCTTCCAATGCACATCCTCCACATCCACGACGTTTGAGTGTACTTGATCACCCAGATGAATTTTCTTCCTCAAATCCTTAAACTTTCGCTTAGTACCAGCTCCCGCCACAGCAACTATTGCTCCTGAGGTAGTCATCACCGGATCCGAAAAAGTGAACCGTTCCACCGGCGCTGCAGAATAGTACGTCGACAGGCCGGGAATATCCCACGGCGACGAGGATACGGTCGTCATTGGAAAATCAAACATCATCGTTACAATCGTAGTCGTCGGTGCGGTTTCCTCTGCTGACGAAAGTATCGTCACTATGTTCGGACCATTTTGGTATTCTGCCGCCATTTCCAAGTCGGTTTCACGAACCTTTCACTACTAGGAGATAAATTTTCTCTTTTATCAACCTCCTTGTACCCGGGAACATCCTCAAATCCTTCCAACAACAGATTTGCTCGAAAAAGCCTCTCCGCTAATTCTGTACCGGACCCCAGTGTACTGTAGCCGTGTTCGCGCAACTCTGTCGTGATATCATCTCGATCCCGTGTTGTATATGTATTCCCGACCGTAAAATTAATTTTTTTAATCGTTAAATTGTTAACCGAAAAAAAATTTTTTTAAATTTGATATTGTCACAGATTTTACAAAAAATTATATTTTTCATTCAATAAGTACTCAAAGATGAGTTACAGTACGAACAATGTAAAAATCATTGTCCGATCTGGATATCTCAAAATGACATCTCATTGCAAAATTATTTATCTCAAAACTTCAAATTCATCTCCAAATTGCCCATGGAGCGATAACTTGATCCAAGTGTCTTTAATCGACAGCTTATGAAGTAATTTTTTTTTCATGCAACGTGTTTTTTTCTTAGCTTTAACGCTATACTAATTTAATTTTTATAGGTGTAATGCAAATACCCCATATAGACAATTTTTCTGGAAAAAAATCTTTTTTTGCTACGTATACAACCTTTATATACATATATTGCACTACTAAACATTTTCATCCTGAATATTAATATCTGTATTATGATAGCAATGCAATTCATTCATATAAAGGTTGTGTACATAGCCAAAAAATATTTTTTTTCAGAAAAATTGTCAATTTGGGGTATTTGCATTACACCTATAAAAATTAAATTAGTATAGCGTTAAAGCTAAGAAAAAAACACGTTGCATGAAAAAAAAATTTATTACAATAGCAGCTTCAGTTACCGAGATAATCGAATTACAACTAACGTGTACGAATACTGTTCGCTACCGCGCGGCGTTCCCTCCACCATCGCGCCTCCCGGCCGGAGGAGCCGCTCGTCCGCGCGCGCAGATTTCCAATTGTTCATCGGTCATTTTAGACGAACTGAGCTATCTACAACAATCGGGAAAAATGCTATCATTTAAAGTATTATTTCAGTAAGCACTGTACCAAATTGGATCAAAAAATATTAAGTAGTTTCGGCGTGATCATCCATTGAAAAAATGTTCGTATCTCGGCTCCTACTGGTCGGATCTCAACAAAATTTATCTGAAAATTCATGGTTTTTTACGTACTTTAAGATGCATTTTACTGCGTTTCTCTAACATTAAAATTCTCTAACATTAAAACACGAAAATAAAAATTATTTGTTGTTAAAAATGTTTTTAAATATTAATTTTTAAAACAGTTCTTTTTAGCATTTATTAAATACTTCATAAGCTGTCGATTAAAGGCACTTGGATCAAGTTATTGCTCCATGGGCAATTTGGAGATGAATTTGAAGTGTTGAGATAAATAATTTTGCAATGAGACGCCATTTTGAGATATCTAGATCGGACAATGATTTTTACATTGTTCGTACTATAACTCATCTTTGAGTACCTATTCAACGAAAAATATAATTTTTTGTAAAATCTGTGACAATATCAGATTAAAAAAAATTTTTTTTTCGTTTAACAATTTAACGACTAAAAAAATTAATTTTACGATCGGGAATACATGTATCTTATATGAAATTTAATTCTGAACAACTTTCATCTCTATCTTTTTTTACGTGAAATGAGTTACAAAAAAGTTATTCGCGAAAAACTAAAAAAAAGTACATTCGGAATTCTTTTTGCAATAATAACAATGTTCTCGACCTGGCCCGAAGTCGAGACTTTAGGGTCATTTTGAGTAAGTTACCAATAACATATTTCAATCATAAAAGTAAAGTTATAAGAAACTTAATGATATTCCACTTTTGAACTCCCTGACGCCCGGACTAGTGCCACAATTGCCCGAAGTTCTCTTTTCTGCAGCAGCCTTTTCATGCAGTCTCTATAATCCTGCTCCATGGTTGACATCTCCAATTTACCCGCAATTACCTCCACAAGAAATGAAACTTCCACAAAAAAAAATACAAATAGGGGACCCTCTCTACACACACACACACACACACACACTAAATTGCAGGGAATTTCCACAACGCAGTTTGCGTTAGGGAAAATAAAATAATAAAAAACCCTAAACTACCAACATCCGTGTGGGAAAAACAATTGTATATAATACAAAAATGAACAGGACAATCAAAACTGAGGATAAAAACAATATCCCCTATAATCTTCCTGTAAAAAAAACCACTATTCAGAAAAAAAACAATCTTCCCGAAAAGAAAATTTCCACCATACAGAAAAACAATCTTCCTGGAAAAAAAAATCCACTACACGTGTCCTGAAAATCCTGAAGCAGATACATAACTCCCTGAAAGGGGAAAGAAAAAAAAATTCCTTTACACTTATTCCGGAAAATCAATCTGTGTATCCGACATATAACTTCCTGGAAAAAAAAATTCCTCGACACTTAATGCTGAGAATAAATCCTCATATCCAACATATAACTTCCTGAAAGAAAATGCCCTCTACACTGAGTATTCCCACATGAGTCAATAATCTTCCTGTAAATTAAATTTCCTCTACACCCGCAAATTCAACATAAATAATATCAAACAAAAAATATTAAATATTATCAATATATAGCATAATAATAAAATTCAATAAATAAATATATTTGTGTGTATGTGTGTTCGTGCGCAACTAATCCAGGGCCCCCCAAATTCGCGGGACAAAGCGCGAACAAAAGAGAGACAAAAAAAAATTCTCGTAAAAAAAAATTAAACAAATCAGAAATATCCAAAATCCACCTTCAAATAACCATCACATAAAAATCCGCCATAAATAATTAACCACCACACTTAAACCTTAATTGCCACCACAGGAAAAAGGGACTTTTCAACCGACGCTTGGAGTCGAAAATGGCGTCACTAGCCGTTTAATCGCCAAGTCCACAAAATGTCCGCTATGGAGACAACAAATTCAAAAATTTCTCTAAAATTTCCTCCACACAAATTTCATGCTGAAAAATAAAAATTTCACCACCTAAAGCCGCACGATGGGCGCCATTTGTAACGTGGAATTTAGCTCGCCCGCACGAGAATTCCCGCTAGTGTACAAAGTATTTATTTTGCGCGGCTCACTCCTTTTTCTCCGGCTCGCGATGTTCCTGCAAGTGGTGAAAAGCGGGATAGTGGTGGCAATTAGATTAAACAAATATGAAACACCAATAATTAATGTTAACAAAACACAGATGTATTATCGTATTATGGTACACGATCAATTGTTCAACAATGGATTGAATTTAAATAAAAGCATGGGCACACGTCCATATAACTAACTCCAGGAATGACCGGTAATTGCTAGGGAAGGGCCGTGAATTTTCCTCTACGATTGATTTTACTTTAGATCGAATATGAAAAGGGAAAACTGCCATCCGCTGAAACGCGCGAAAGTAACCACCATATTCCGCGACACGTGTTTCTCCGCCTCTTGACCTATTCCTCTATCAATAAAATATCAAAAATAATATTCCAAGATTCTCACCAAAATTCCTCTATAGTGGTCCAGAAATCCTCCAATAATCCTTACTCCTCAAATAATAAAACTCCTCCGGGAAATAATAAAGAAGGCGAATGGACTCTCCGCAAACTTCTCTTTTCTTAAGCCATTTTGAAAGAGAAAAGTACATGGCTGATCGCAGGGTATACTTTTTTCCCGAGCAAAAACGACTATAAAAAACGAGAAATAATCGACAAAAAAAGAATTTATAGGTTTTTTTCTTGAAAACTATGGACTTTTATAAAAATTTCATTAGAACAAATATGTCTTAAAATTCATCAATGAATGCTCTCAAATTTTTTCAGATTCATCCGACACAATTATTGATTTTTAGAAAATTCAAAAAAATCGAAATTTCGAAAACCGTGATTTAAAAATCTGAAAAATTTCAGAGTATTCTTTGATGAATTTTAAGTCTTTCAGTTTTTATTGTTCTGATGAAATGTTTTTAAAGGTGCATAGTTTTCGAGAAAAAAAATCCATAAATTCTTATTTTTTAATTATTTCCCGTTTTTCGAGTCGTTTTTGCTCCGGAAAAAAGTATACCCTTCGGTCGGCCATGTACGCGAGGTTTTTCTCTTTCAGAATGACCTAAGGAACGAGAAAAATTAGGTCTGGTAGATGTGCCTTCAAGAAAATTTTTTGTGACTTGCTCGGGTCAGTTGTATCCGAAATAGGATGGATATACACGTATACAATGCATTACGTCATTGTATATAGAAGTAACTATTAAAAATGATTTGATTTTAATTTATTCACGACATACTTTGATTTATTTGCCCGATATCCCGGACCACGTAAAATTTAAAAAATTTATCAGTAAATTTTCTTTTTAATCTCTCGCCTCTTTTCTCGCTCCGTTGTGCAGAGACGGGGGAAGTTTCAAGGGCAAGAGACAGCGCTAGGCCGAGTAGACATACCTGCAGATCGTAAAAATGAGAATAAATGCATAACATAGATGTTAGTTAATATCCGTACACTACATGTTAACTAAAAGAAACAAAACAAAAAAAATGATAGAATTAAATATTACACCTCAAATATTTATGAATTAAGTAATCACACGTGGATATAACTTTGTTAATTAACTGTATATATTTTTATACGTGTGTGCAAGTAAATAAAATAAATTAAACCAAAAAATTAATAGATTTAGACATATATACACGAAATTACTTTGCGTATACGTGTAAACATGGAAATTCATACTCTCAAGTATTTTGTAAGGGTGTCATAGGTTCCCGCGAAAAAGCATAACAAGAATAAAATAATTTAAAAAAAAGATCATGAGAGAGATGTGAGGAAGAGAGAGTAGCTTCGCAGCACCGAAAAGGTACCTGTAGCGAGACCTCTCTGAGGGAGCACGAACTCTAATCTACTCTCACTCCTCCGTCGCTCTCCTCCTAAATAGGAAGGCCTAAAGCCGACGCGTACACGAGATAATTAATGACCGAATTTTCTCATTAGCAAAACTTGGAGGAGGAACGAATTTCCAAATTTCTAATTGGAAGGGCTTTTTTAGCCCATTAATTGAAAATTTGTTTTTTTCAGATTCAACTCAAGCTGACCGGTACTTGTAATTTCAAACGTTTGAATACGAAGGCTCGATTGTATAATTTCGAGAAAATTTTCTCCATAAAGTAAACGTGTGAGTACAAACTAGTTGTTACTATTATTTGAACAGTCAGCTACGAAGGCTTAAATAACAAAAGCAGTTGTTCAAAAAGGACCTTCAATAAATCTGGCGTTAGTGATTTACGTCACAGCTTAGTTAGTTACAATATACTTGCCACGAGAAGTCGTGTATTCTAAGTTAGATTAAGATTGTATACAGAGAAACTTTGAAACCTTCTTTATATACAATATTAGACTAATATCGGATTAAGTAGATTAAGACTAGATTTAATTACAAGACTAATGCTTGCGAACATACTACATATTGTAAACGACATCATTGCAATATTAATCAATGGAAACAGGTACTGTATAAGTTCGGATTTATCCCGCCTTCAATTTCTCCCACCTAAACATTGTCCCAACATATAATTAATGTATAATTAATCGCACCCCCCCCCCCCACAGTATTTTGCAAAGTTGTCTTCGAACTTCAACCTACGATATCAGTTAACAATTAATAAACATAAGACTTACGGGTCGAGGCTAGGTCCCAAAATAAAATATATTAACCTGCGCGTCCCTATTTACTAGCAAGTAAATACGGTCCTTACAGTGTGACATGCGCGACCAAATTTTAACCGTAAATTATAAATCATTTATACATGCCGTAGGGAACAGGACCGCTAAGATTAAGTTCCTGAAACTGGCGGGGAGCTCACGTTTCGCAGTCCTCGAATTAATCCGTAAACTCTAAAGAATTAATTATATCTCGCGACATTACTAACATATGCTGTCTTTGGTTAGCAGAGCAGAAGCAAGGAACTTTGTATAAAGTTCAGTACCCATACAAGCTGATAACCTATATGTACGATACACACACGCACGCACATACGCACACACATATATATGGGTGATTCCATGTGAAATAGAAGAAAATTATTTTTTACCTATCCAAAACTATATGGATGTTGTTTTATAGTGTCAAAATATTTCATGAATTTTTTCAGATTTTTTCCATCGATGTACCTTTGACTTACAGAAAAAAAAGTCAAAGGTTCATGACATTCGTGTTTTTTCCATTTTTCGCCAATTTTCATTAATTCATAGATCTTTAGGGATGCATTTTCCAACAAAAATGTATAGAATACTTTTGCTGCACTTTTGTTGAAAAATGCAAAAATAGAAGAAAATGTTTACATATATATTTTCAAAAATGCTTCTCAGGAAAGCATTTTTCACAATAGACATGAAAAGGAGTTTTTTAAGAAAATTTTGTCTAGTTTTCAAAAAAAATATATGCTGGTTGAGCTGATGCTGCGGCGGCACTCACGAGCCTATGAGGTACTTATTAAATAAATCAACTGATTCCGTCAACAGAGCAGTACTTCTAGAGGTAGAACCGAAAATGAACTCACTAATAAATTTCCAGCGCTCAGGGTTATTCCTACAGTCGTATAATCTTTTCCTGTTGAAAGCATGCTTGGCATTTCTTTCCAGCGTCTAAAAACGGTTACGGACCAATTTCTATTCCGCATGGGCCTTTACGCACACACGGTCTCTCAATTCGGCTGTAAACCAAGGGGAGGACTTTTTCTTGGATGCAAGGGTGCAAATGGACGCTTGCCTATCGTAACTGCTAAGTAACAATGAGGTGAAAAGATTAATTTTATCCTTAACGTCGGCCATCTCAACAATCGTCTTCCATAGAGTACTCGCGGAATCCCTGTTGAAATCGCCGATGTTATTGTTTTTGAAGGATCGCGCACTAATTTCACGTTGTACAAGCGCAGGTGGTGCATAATCAAAAGATACCATTTGAAGATCATGCTCGGAAATATTATTTACTATTTAAATATAGTGTTTTTCAGATAGGAAATCCAATTTTTTGGTTTCGACAAGTGATTTTTTTATTTTTAGCTTATCAGAGTAGCTTCATCTTGTTCTAGGAGTTTCGCATGCACTTTTAAACTGGAAAAGGTTCATCAGGATTTTCTTGGTAGTCGTAGTTGGGAGCGAACTATCACTATTGCTACTATTAAGGTACAAATGTATTATAACAAAGTTGCAACACACACACACACACACACACACACGCAACACACACACACTAGCATGTTTTTAGCGTTTATTAAGTACACCATAAGCTGTCGATTAAAGGCAGTTGGATCTGATTATCGTTCCATGGGCAATTTTGAAATGAAATTAAAATTTTAGGGTAAATAATTTTCCAATAAGACTCAATTTTAAAATATCGAGATCGGACACCGATTATTACGTAGTACATACTAAATGTCATATTTAAGAGCTTATCTGATGTCAATAATCTTTTCTCTGGAAAAACTGACAATACCAAAAATCGAAAAAAAATTTTTTTGTTAAGCATGTATTTAGATGAGTGTGTATACACTATCTATGATTTTATCCCTCGGTAGTTTGTTAAAATTCTTTTGTTGTTCTTATCGATCTCTCCGAGGCAATGGTTTAGAAAGGGTTTAAAAAAATTAAAACTCCTTTCTTTTAAGAAACGACGTTTCGGCGATCATTGTCGCCCTCATCAGGAAACTTTAAAAAATTTTTTATTATAATAAACATACAGACTTTAAAATGAACAGAGTATTACATAGAAAAGGCGATATTTTTGAAACTTACATATTGGAGCACATTTGATTTGTATACATCTCGATAATCCTTTCCCCCGGCTAGTTAACAGCGGGGTAAGAGAGAGACCGAGTGACACAGCTATTATTTATATCGCTTTGTCAGCTACTGTCTCGGAAATGAGGAAGTAGCCGGCAATCGTCGCTTATATCGTGCGAAAAGTCTTTCGCGCGGTTTATTTACATATGACGTCACGCATCACCTCATCCTTTCGATGTATACAGATTTGATTTTAAATCTTAAGCTGGTATATTAAATGTGTGTACACGTTATTGAGTTTCTGGGTATTCTCTTTCATATTGATACCATTATCTTGCAAATGTATATGCATCATTTCCGAGATCAATCTTTTATTTAAATTGTTTTAAATAAAATTAATTAATTAAGCGAATTAAAGTGCAAAAATCTGTAAGTTTCAAAAATATCGCCTTTTCTATGTAATACTCTGCTCATTTTACAGTCTGTATGTTTATTATAATAAAAAATTTTTTGACAGTTTCCTGATGAGGGCGACAATGATCGCCGAAACGTCGTTTCTTAAAAGAAAGGAGTTTTAATTTTTTTAAACCCTTTCTAAACCATTGCCTCGGAGAGATCGATAAGAACAACAAAATTTTTTGTTAAACAATTTAACGATGAAAAAAGTTAATTTCGCATTCGGGAACATATGTTCCTTATTTGAAATTCAATTCTGAAGAACTTTTACCCCTACCATTTTTTGCATAAAATGAGAGCAAAAGGATTATTCGCGAAAAACTGAAAAAAATGCTTTTCTGAAGTTTATTTTGCAATAATAACAATGTTCCCGATCAGGTCCGAAGTCAAAAACTTAGGGTTACTTTCAGTAGGTTATGACTAACATGTCTAGAAGAAAGTGGCCAACAAAATTACAGGATTCGCCCCGGACTAGAAGGGAATGACGAAGACTGATCGAAAAGATAAAGGCCTACGCGCCTAGTTTTAATTAACGCCTTCGCTACACGTGCACTATCAAAGTTTAATTGAAGATACAGAGTGCGAATTAAAGTACACGCAGGCAATTTTGGCTCTTCTGCTTCCGAAAAATTTCAAGAGTAGCTGCAAAGAAATGTTAGTGTAAGTCTTTTAAAAATCTTACCAGAAGTCTTTTAAAAATTTTACCGGAACCCTTTGAAGCTTGTGAGGGGGGCGCAGAGAGGGGAGGGCGACCAAAAAATAATGTAAAAATAGCTCCGTGAAGTACGAAAATAACATGCAAATATCTTAATAAAAAAAATGCCATTAATTGCGGAATCGTTAACAACATTAGGAACCGCACATTAAAAAAATGCGGATGCATTCGTTTTGGCGTGAAAAATCAAAAACTAAATAATGATATAATTGTCGCTTTCTCACTTAATATTCGATATTAACATTTCAAAGAGAGACCAGTCATTCCCAGTTTAATTGCGGGTAACGTAAATAATTATGTTATAACACAATTCTTATTATTTATTTAATAATCAATAAATTTATTTTTCGATCATTTCCATGCTAATTTTGACCGTGCCTGTTCCCCATTTCTACTTTCTAAGAGGTTTGCGCGGGCGAACGTAATTTGTAAACTTGAAGAATATGACGGTACCAACAACTGCGAGATGCATAACCTCAAAGGCGTAGGGTAGATTTAGTAATAGACGTAGTGCTTCAAGAAATAAAATTTTAATTTAAAGAAACAAAATTAGAGTCTCCGAACACGACAATATACCTACAACTCAAGGAAAAATTAAATCAACGCATAACTGAAATTCGGTTAGCTCTTATGGCAAGAACGCCCGCGCAAACGTCTTGGAAAGTAGAAACGGGGAACAGGAACGGTCAAAATTCGAATAGAAATGATGGAAAAATAAATTTATTGATTATTAAATAAATAATAAGAATTATGTTATAACACAATTATTTACGTTCCCGGCTATTAAATTGGTAACGATTGGCCTCTCTTTGGAATGTTAATATCGAATATTAAGTGAGAAAGCGACAATTATATCATTTTTTAGTTTTTGATTTTTCACGCAAAAACGAAGGCATCCGCAATTTTTTAATGTGCGGTTCCTAATATTGTTTACGATTCCGAAATTATTGCTATTTTTTTTTAATTGATAAGATAAGATTTTTTGATTGATAAGATTTCTTAATTGATTAAGATATTTGCATGTTATTTTCGTACTTCACGGAGCTCGTAAAAAGGTGTCATTTTTACGATATTTTGAGGGGGGGGCATAAGGGGGTTCAGATCCGAACTTTTCCTTACAACTATAATGTATATAGATGATATGTATATGCATATATACTCCGGCTTTTTTCCCATGGAACAATCTCGATTTAACAATCATTCAACAGACACTTTCTGAGCCGCATTAGAAGAAATATTCGACAGTCGATGGTTCATATTTGGTTCGCGGAGCCGATCTACTTTAACAACAAAGGTCAGCTCTTACGTTTAATCAATAAAATATATTCTGCATCTTTACGTTTTTGCCTGCACTTGGCCTAGATGCACTAATGTGTTTCGGTTGAAACTATAAATACTTTCCTAATCGCGAGTACTACATTGGCTGCTACGTGCATTCGCATGTTTTCGAATTGCGCGCTCCCTCTTTATTCCCACCAAGCCTCGTGCGTTAAGTGGGTTTGTTTCTTTTTGTTTAAATATCTAACATTCATATTACTTTTCTCCTTTAAACGCTCATTTATTTATTTATTTATTTATTTATTTCAACATGATTAATTTTTTATAAAAAAACTTGCCAATTTATTTATTGATATCACAACTATTGGAGACAGTTCCGCATAGAAAGAAGAGAGAGGGAGATAGAAAGAGAGAGACGTGGCGGCTCGAGGGTCTACGGTCGGGCCCCCTGCCGCGCGTTGGGCGCAGGCACGTCCGCGCGCGAAGAGCGAAGGCGCGCTAATTGTTCGGGCAATAAGCACGCCGACCGCCCGAGCAGTAAATGCTCGGAGTGACCACGGAGAAACGGCACCGCGGAAACAAACAAGCTTATAGGCTTTTTCCGGAACGAGGAGTTTATGGCGGGTTCTAAATCAATAGAAACAGCCGAAGAGCTCGAGAGGCGAAGCGAAGGCGCGCCTGAATACGCGCGCGAGCATATGCACGGGGGCCTGCGCGCAGATGCATGAGTATGTATGATTGTGTGTGTGGCGCAATTGTCGATAATATCTAGTTTAAGAGCGCAATCTGCGTACATACACGCTTGTGTATTAGAATAGGGATATTAGTGTGTAAGCAGTAGTGGTATAAGCCTCAATCATGTACGCGTGCGTAGTATAAGTTAATATGTCATATTATATATACACAATTAGGATAGTCAATTATGTACGCATATATAGTAATAAGTCCAACACGTTATGTAACATATATACACAATTAGCGTAAGTCGTGAGAGAGTACGGTATAAATGTACGTGTGGGTGTGTGTATACATGAGGACGAAGATGTGCCAATCTGTAAGCACGTCGAGTGGATGAAGCGCGGAAAGCTGACAAGGTGCGAGATGCGCCCCCGCCGGCACGGACGAAGGAAAGGAAAGGGTAAACGACCAGAGGGAAAGGGAAGCGCGGGGCCGGTTTTAGATTTTCCGGGTCCGGGCGAAAAAGGGGCCGACAGCAAAACAGCCCGAGCCTTCGAATCAGCCGCTTCGAAGCGCAGTGGTAGCGACTGCTTAGTGTTCCTCCCGCGCGCGGCCCATCTATTGTACGCACATATTGTGACTGAAACTCGGTGCGCCACGCGCCGTGTATATTACAACTGTTACTCCGTGCGCACACCAATAAAGAATTGCTCATAATTTTCCATCTACGAGTGACTCCTGGCCATTTCTTTTAACCTCACCCCAACAACAACTTCCTTGTGTTAAAAGTAAAATTGAAATTTTCGTGATATTAGTACAAATTAATTATAATTGTTTAATAAAAAATTACATAAACCTGTTTGAAAAAATAATTTTGTTAAAAAAGTACTCAGTTTAAGTTTTAATGGAGGTTTGAAGGAGTAAAATAAGATATTATATATTTAATTTCTTTTACCCAGACGCTTAGAATCGTGCACATCACAAAAAACTTCAGTAAAAAACATGTCCTATTAATAATAGAATAAGGAGATGAAAAATCAATACTTTTAAGAGTTCAACAGCTTAAACTGAAGGCCTTAAAAGAACACTAAAATAAAAGAATACCATGGAATTATGCATCTCTTCGAGCGACAAAAAAATTCTTTAATCGCCTACGTTTCGAGCCGGTGCGGCTTCTCATCAGAGATAACAAAATATACAAACTATTGTCAAAATAAATACTAAAAGTTACAAATAAACAGCGCAAAATAAGAAAAGTTACAAAAATAATACCTTAAAAAAGAAAACTTTCGTACGCTTAAGGAGGTTTTACGGCTAATGGTTTAAAAATAGAGAAATTAATGAAACTTCGCACACGTGTGAATAATGTCTTCAAAAAGCTACAGCCAAATTTTTATGAAGCTACAGAGTCTAATAACTGACAAATTAAGGATTTATTTTTTCCAATTTTCACATGGAGTCTTATGAAATTCAGGTGCATGACAGGACATTTAATGAACAAAATTGTGATTCTTTTGAAAAATATTATAGTAATAGAAAAATAAATTCAGAATACGATGACGGTTTAAAAAGCATCATTCAAAACTTGCACAGCTGCGTAAGGCTCCATTGCTTTTGCTGTACCACAAACATTCCTTTTACCTTCCTTCTTGTAGCCTTTGCAGACTTCTTGCACATCCTATTCAAGGTCATGTAAGAAATGAAAATAAGAATCAATTAAAGATGCTGATCCAGACATAATGTTGTATGATCTACCAATACTACTGGTAAACCATCCCATATCGAGTGATGCAGTTATACGTACACACTTATCTAAACTAATTGATACATTGTTGAAAAAGGTAGGGTCAGGAAATATGAATGACCAATCAAGATGTACAGGTCTAAAAGAATAAAATAAGCATAATTATAATTATTTACTATATTCATTTTATTATTGAATTTCATTTCATTATTTTTTGTTGTTTTACAATGTAGCTGTAAAAACATATAAATCATGGTACACAATTAATTCCTTCTAAAAAATTTTTTCTAAAATTTATTTTAAAAAAAATTTAGTTATAATTTACAATTAATTCTAATTTACCACTTTGTAAAAATTAAACGATAAAATTACTTAATTACAATTATAGTAGTTACAAAATTATGTATAAATTTATAAAACATCATTTAATTATTTGCTTAAACACTAATTATTACTTATCATATTTATAGCATTGCACTATTTTAATGTTTATATATGTATAGCACTAATTATACACAACACACTTCTTAATACTATATAATTAGCTCTTACTCACAGCAATCTTTCAATTTTTTCAACATTAGCAATGGTGAGACGTCTTTCTTCAGTTGCTGCTCGCTGACAACTATCATGGGCCATTTTCTCGATCACTTTTCCTACTTCAATTTCATGCGTTGTAAATGACTTTGAGTTAAATTTAGGAATATTGAGGGCAGACAATATTCCATTCAAATGAGTATGCTCATGCCTGAATTCAAAGTACCTATAAAAGAAAATGACATTGAATTCAAAGTACATATTAGATTTCACATAAGTAGTCCATTTAATCATACAAACTTATGACTGCTTCAGTATTTATCATAACGCATATTTTGACTTGTCTTGTGTTGTTTATCAGAAGACACACTTGATACCGATTTGCACTTGAGACATCGAACATAGAATGTTGATACCAAACCAGATTTTTTTTCTTCCGTATTGTCCAAAAGGGAAAGAATAAATTTGCACTTTTTACAAATCAATTCTTCTGCAAGTGTCTGGACATGGATTATTCTTCGGCCTTCAACTACAGCTATGGAGTCTTCTTTTAGGTTATTTTGCACTTTACACTTTTCTTTCCTGCTTCTGACTCATTTTAATTGTTTTTAAATATCTGAAGGAGAAAAAAGCGGAGTCAAAAAAAATTGGAGTCGAAAGTTTGTTCAGCAAAAACAGTATGGTGTTAAAAAATTTACGAGGAATAATACGTTATTCAAACGCAAGTCAATTTCTAACAGACGAATATTCGCTTTGACTATTTATGTAGTGATAAAACCTCCTTAAGGGGTTATGCCTGAGTTAAACCTGAAAAAAACAAATTATTAGTTATTAGGCAAAAAAAATTATTTATAAGTAATATTAAAAAAATTCTTTTTCCTACTTAAAGTATACATATTAATTGTAATTTTACATATTTTTAAACAATTATATGTCTATACTTACTATACAAACAATTCCATGTGTGAAGTATTAAATTTGATCAGATTTTTCCCTTTGCCGTATGAATTCTCAGCATCCGGGTGATGAATATAGATCAAACTGGATGGACAATCTTCTAAATGTTTTCTCCTCAGCTTGAACGGAAGGGATTACTGAAAAATAAAAATTTTAAATATTGAGAAACATATAAGGTCACAATATTCATAATTATAGTGAATTATGCATATGTTCACATGCGTAACATTCTTTAAACTTACCTTAGCCAATTTCCCTCCGTTCAAGCAGTGGGCTGATGGTGCCTGAGAAATCCTGCGGCAAGTGATCTAAAATCATAAAAATTCAAAACATGAGAAAAATGCATTTAAAGTTTATGCAAGACACTTATGTATACTTATCGAGTAGTACTTACATGAACTGCTTGGCATATTTCTTTTATATTTTAACATAAAATACCTATGTATTATGGGATTTATCAAGACCCGGGTGCTGTACATGTTGATGTACCAGTATCAAAAACTGAAATTGAAATTTAATTTTTTGATACGCATTCACAATCAACATATTTTACATGAATTTAATTTTTTTAATTGCTTACCCATTTTTTAACAGGATTGTTAACAATTACAGTAGACTTTGAGATGCTTTGAGACTATCTAACACACAGGCGTGCACATGATATTCATAGTCCGTATACCTAAAAATAAAGAATACACTCACAAAGAACCAATTCTTCACAAATAATATGTTATTTATAGTCCAAACACTTATCTAAATTTGAAGATTAGTAGACTCAGAAGTTATCATAACAGCACAACATCCAGCTTGCACTAAACTACAGACAGCAGACGAAACAGCTGATGTCTGAATGCAAACTCGACTAGGTCGGTAAAATAGAGATTTCCCTTTCCATACGCTGTAAGGTGCCATGTTTTCAGCCGGTAATTTAAATTTGCACGTATGTTTTTTTATCCCTTTATAAGTTTGATTAAAAAATTACAAGACTAGATTTAAATTCTAAATTTATTTTATTTTGAACATTTAAAATAAAAATAAAATCTACGATTTTATAAAAATTAGTTATTTACAGTTTGTAATGATTCAGTAAATAATATGTGTGTTTTTTTAAATAAAATTGCATTTTCAAAAGGAGTTTGTAAACGCATTTAATTTTACATTTTCTATGAAAAGGCAATTGTTTTGAATAATCAAAAGTGCTATAAGACAAAACATCAATAATACGCAATTTTGAAAAATTATATTTTTTTAGTATTTGGCCAATAACTTTGTAGCGGAATTTTTTCGGGCAAAAAGGACTTCAGCAGTTTATTCTACAGTAAATTTGCCTTAAAAAAGTCAAATAAAAAATTTTTTGATTTTTTTGAATTTTAACTCAGGCATAACCCCTTAAGACAACTTTAAAAAAATTAACGCCAAAAGGACCGAAAGCAGCGCTAAAAAAATATATAATACAATCTCTAGAAAATACAATGCTAATAACTAAACTGCAAATATATAAAGTACTAAACTAACTTAATAATCGACGATAATAAATATAACGTACCAGTGTTGACAGATGGTGATGCGATACTGGCGAAGGCCAACGATCGACTGATCCCTCAACTCTTCGATCACGCATAAAGAGACCTTAAAAGCAGCTATAAGGTTTTCATTTCGAATCTTCAGATAAGTCTACGTAGAGTTAATAATAAATAATTGTTATTTCGGATGAGTGCAAAGGCCCGATGATGATCGTGTGGTATCCGAATCGCATCGAGTGAAGAGAGGTGGCACACCATTCCGAGATTTCGTCCATATAGCTGACATATATGCAATCGTGTTTGGCTGGCGAGGCAGAGCGTCACATCCCAATGGAAGGGTGGAGAGTCCCTATTGCCTGGCAACGCTCCGGCCATACTGTATTGGTATCCAATGCGGTGATGGAAGGAGCGTTTGAACTCGCTGCGCGGGCTCTCTAACTTGCTATATGGTGTGAATTTCGTGCCACTTCTCTGATCCATATGTGAGCTGGATATACTCGGTCTGTGCGTCGGGGCTTTGGCGCTGGTCGTATTGGATTGATTGTATGAGTTTTTGTAATTATATCGGGTTGTACGGTCTCTTTATGCGTAATAGAAGAATTGGGGGATCAGTCAATCGTTGGCCTCCGCCGGTGTCGCATCACCATCTTGCAACACCGGTACGTTATATCTATTGTCGTCGATTCTTAAGGGGATCTCGGAGCCAGCGTGACGGGTTATGACTCCAGCCGTTCTGATTATTTGTTGAGCCCGTTCTTAGTATCATCAAAAATCAAATTGATAGTTGTTCGTAATCTTACAGGTTACCTCGGAACACAAAGCTTTTCTCATTCAATATCTAAAAATTTTTAAATAATGAATCTATTGTACAAAAAAAGTTACGGTCACGTTACGGATTCCCAAAATTGATATCGGACAGCTGTTCCCATTATTCGCAAAAATTATGAATATATACAGAAATCTGAGATGAAGTAAATAGAAATAATTATAATAACTACCTCGGAACACTGCGCTTCAGTGCAATAAACAAGAGTATGTTCTTGCTATTCATGATCAAATACAATTTTTAAGGTTATGTAATATCTCATTTAATTTGTATGGCTCCGACCTCCCTTTAAGCAAGTTTAGTATTTTGTATATTTGCAATTTAGTTATTAGCATTGTGTTTACTGGAGATTGTATTATATTTTTTTTAGCGCTGCTTTCGGTCCTTTTGGCGTTCATTTTTTTAAAGATGTCTTAAGCGTACAAAAATTTTCTTTTTTTAAGGTATAATTTTTGTAATTTTTCTTGGTTTGCGCTGTTATTTGTAATTTTTAGTATTTATTTTCACAATTTTTTGCATATTTTGTTAGCTCTGATGAGGAGCCACACTGGCTCGAAACATAGGCGATTAAAGAATTTTTTATGGCTAGAAGAGATGCATAATTTCATTGTATTCCCTATCATATTCAGTCGAGCGATAAAGGCATCTTAGAGAAAAATAAAAGAAGTTGCATTGTAATCGCATAAATAATGACAATTTTACAGCTTTTCATAAGAAAAGAGATTTCGACTGATAACCCTGTCATAAACCAACCCCAGCACAACTGCTTAACCCATGAACACCCAGAATGGACGATTTTGACATCAAAGTTTGAATCATCACCATGTAATGAATTCACGCATAAAAAATTCGGGACCCACTGTTTCTTATATAAAAAAGGCTGCTCTTTCCAATAGTATAGGTTTATATAAATTTTCTAAAATTCGATTTTATCATCCAAAAATGAAAAATAATGAAAAAAAAACACTTTTTGAAAAATTTTTTTTTAAATCGATTTTTCGACCGCTTTACATTTTTCTATGCATATAAGAGTCATATGTAGGCCGGCATAGAGACCTATATTTAAAGACTCCGCGACGGGTTTAGCTCGTAAATTTTTTTTTCTCAACTTAATGGCGTCCTATATGTAAATTTTTTTTTATATTCCCCGATTTTTCTCTCTCAACTTTTATAAAAATTACATATGAATAAAAGCATCTTAGAATTAGTCAAAGAATACTCTCAAATTTTTTCAGATTGATTCGGGAAAATTTTTGATTTTTTGAAAATTCGGAAAGCTAAAATTTGAAAAACGAACGGAAAAAATCTGAAACAATCTGAACAATAATAAAAGAACCGTCAATATTTGATAGTAAAAATCTATACCTAGCTTAGATAAGTATTATGTAAATTCATGCGCATATTTAAAAAAAAAATGAAATGAATTTTTTCTTAAAATCTATAAGGTTTAAGCAAATTTTGTAAAGAATAAAAATGTCTTAGAATTCATCAAGGAATGCTCTCAATTTTTTTCAGATTTTTTCCGCGCGTTTTTAACAATTTCAATTTTCCGAATTTTCAAAAAAACCAAAAATTTTCCCGGATTAATCTGAAAAATTTGAGAGTATTCCTTGACTAATTCTAAGATATTTTTATTCTTATGAAATTTTTATAAAAGTTGACAGTTTTCTAGAAAAAAATCGGTGAATATAAAACAAAAAAATTTGGATATAGGACGCCATTTTGTTGAGAAAAAAAATTTTACGAACTAAACCAGCCGCAGAACCTTTAAATATATGTCTCCATGTCAGTTTACATGACTCTTATATGCACAGAAAAATGTAAAGTGTTATTTTTTTCAAAAAGTTTTTTTGGATGTTAAAATCGAATTTTAGAAAATTTTAATCCATATCATTGGAATGAGCAGCCTTTTTACATAAGAAACAGTGGGTCCCGAATTTTTTACGCGCGACTTCATTACGTGGTGACGATTCAAACTTTGATGTCAAAATCGTCCATTCTGGGCGTTAATGGGCTAATGATGTTCGAGATACAAGAAGTACATCTTAGGTCCATCGATGAATTGAGTTCGGTGGCTGGATGTGCAAGGGTGTCAAAAATGCTTGCGCATGTTTCTTTTTTCAAAAAGTTGTTTTATAGTCCAGTCGGTAGAGACCGAAAAGTACCCGTTTTTGGAAATTTTCTGGTAACTCGGATCTGATTGCATAGATGTCTTCAAAATGATGTGTGCAATGACCAAAAGTTTGCTGCCAAAAAATGTTATCAGGAAAAAAAGTTATTAACAATTTAAGTGAAAAAATTCGCTACCGTCGCAGTTTTTCTGTTATAGCTCAGTATGATGACTTCGTACGAAGAAATGTTTTTAAAAAAGCTACAAAATGGCGTTGGTCTGATTACGTAATTTGCAATAACAAAGCCGTGAAGTTGACGAGAAGTTAGAAAACGCCAATTTTTATTATAGATAATCGTTTTTTAACATATTTATTGATGAAGTCAGCTGCGTAGTCATTTTCGAGCAATAGTCCTTTAATAATATTACTGTTAATAGTCCTTTAATAACATTTATCTGATAACTTTACCGCTCTGTCAACTAAATTATATACCATGGCGATTTTTTTGGTTATTCGGATGTTATCATTTAAAATGTAAAAATCTGCTAGAAAATGTTGGTTTCGTGTACCAATTAATTTTTAATTTACTTGTTTCATTAATCAATAAAACGTCTAAGAAACTTATCGATTTGTTTACTTCCAATTCATGTGTAAATAGGAATCTTTTATTATATGAATTAAATATTTCTAATGTTTCTTCTACCTTTATTTTCGGAATACAAGTGATAATATCATCAACATAACGGAAAAAGAAAACTGGTTTGTAAGTTAATTTTGAAATGCATTACTTTTCAAGATCATCCATAACGATGTCAGCGAATACTCCCGAAATCGGAGAACCCATAGGTGTCCCAAAAAGTTGCTTACGAAACTTATCATTGCACTGGAAGCATGTATTATTCATAAGCAGATTACAAGCATCTAAAATCTCATCGAGCGGGATTTCCGATTTTCTCGTTATTTGTGAGTATCTTTTTTCGATGCTTCTCACGACTAATGTTTTATCAATATTTGTATATAACGATTTAACATTTAAGCTAACGATACAGGGGTTAGTTGGAATATTTACATTTTTTATTTTTTCTATGAAATAATAACTATTTTTCATATATAAATTAGGCTTCTAAATACTATTTTGTAATATTTTAGGTTATAATAGATCTTAAAGCATGGTTTTTTTGTGGATTTTTGGTAACCTATGTGTTTTGGGTAAACAAGTATCAGTTTGTATGAAAAACTGTTTTTTATACTTTTTACAAAAAAAAAACATTCTCATTCCAAACATTCATTGATTTTTTACATTCAGTTATAATTTTGAGAGCGGCTTTTTCTTAATTATACTGTATATCGATGGCTGGGTGGAACAACCCCATAACTCGGGAGTTGCTTGGAGAACCCCGTAACTCGGGAGTATCTTGGAAAACCCCGTAACTCAGAAGCGCATTTTCGTTTCTAAAATTTTGTAGTGGCAGCCCTGCGGGAAATTGAAAAATGTGATTCTAATTAAATAAAAGAGTCAAAAAATTCGAAAAATTTCTGTAAAATTCGATTAAAATACTACATATATTCTATTGTTATAAACTTTAAAATGTAGGTGTGTATATTAAGACACACACCCACACGAGATGCCTTCCTTAACGAGAGAAGTAAAGGAAGCGAAAAAATAAATGTGTAACTGAAATATTAAAGCGCGAGAGCGTTCGTCTTTAAAAGTATCGTCGTGAAATTTCAGAGGTGTGTGAACGAATCGTAGCGAGATTGAGAGCAATAAAATTTGTTTGTCTGCGGGAGAAAGAGAGCGAATTGTTATAAATACAAAAGTTAGTGATCTAATTCATTGAAGTCAGATTTTGTGCTTCCGAAGCGCACAGACTCGCACACACTTGCAGCAATGAACGCGCTGCGCAGCAGCCACGCAATGATCGACTGCACGCCATTGTAAAATACACACAGGCAACAATCGTATACCTATAGACTTGCATTTAATCCCGTCGGAGCCGAGACGAACAAGTTTTAAAAACCACGAGCAAAACAAACGCAAGCAAGCAATTAATCGAGTGTTCACACAGTAGTCGAATACAGCAATGCCATACGTAGCACCAGGTCAATTGTTTATAACGACGCTTGTAAAGCGCAAGGCAACGAAGATCGTGCATGTGAAAACCACGCGCATCTTAATACACACACCTACACGATATGTTAAAAAAAAATAATTATCAATAACGAAGTAAAAAAGAGCGAGCACGAGAGAGCGAGCGCACCTACTATACTTTAAAATAATTTAGTTTACAATAATAGAATATATGTAGTATTTTAGTAGAATTTTTCAGAATTTATTCGAATTTTTTGACTGTTTTATTTTATTAGAATCGTATTTTTCAATTTCCCGCAGGGCTACCACTACAAAATTTTAGAAACGAAAATGCGCTTCTGAGTTACGGGGTTCTCCAAGCAACTCCCGGGTTACGGGGTTGTTCCTCCCAGCCATCGATATGTGCTAGTATCAGCTAGAAGATTTTCCATTTTGTCAATATAATCAAAAGTCAATTATCAGCAAAAGTGAACATAATGTCTTTGTAAGTCGTAATGAAATTCCTGGTTTCCGTTAATTTATTTTCAAAAGTTTTTTCCTCTATTTTAGAATGTCTAGTTTTGTTACAGTATTGTGTGATTTTATTTATTAACGTGTTTCGAATTATATTGACAATGCTGTTAGGAATATTATTGATTGATATTGTATTCTCTAAATTATTAATGCATTCAACTACAATAACTTCATTAAGGGGGTTTAAAGCTTATAGTGACCGGTCAGTAACGGCACGACAGTAAATACTTAGATCTCAAATAATATAAGGAATTACGCAAAACTAAGAGATACTTGCCATTCGTCTTGGCATTACCTATCATTATGCAAAGTTTGGAATCAAAATATTCAGGTATTGGAGAGAAAAGTAACCTAACGTAACTGCTGCTGCTGACAGCTACTGATTTTCGTTCACATTTTTCTCTCCAATACTTGAATATTCTGATTCCAAACTTTGCATAAAGATAGATAATGCCGAGACGAAGGGCAAGTATCTGTTGGTTTTACACAATTCATTACATTACTCGCGATCTAAGTATTTTTTGGTATGCCCTTACTGACCGGTCACTATGGGTTTCATACCCCTTAAGATTATTATAGGATTAAATTTCCTACCTAGTGCGATCACATATTTTACATTAATCGTTATGTCTATATCGGTCAAATTAGTAAACTATTTTTCAAAACTCAGATTTGTGTTATTATCTTTTGTTAAATTATCTATTGTGAGTATTGTTGAGTTTGAAATAAACATTATTATTGTGTTTATCCTGATTTCACACAATAAATTCAAAAATTTCGTGTGAAAGTGAATCATACAAAATTTTACGTATTTTTTCAGAATGTAATTCCAGAAAACTAATATAGTCCGGGAGTCAGGGAGTTCAAAAGCTTATTACCAGGAAGTTCGTGCAAGAGTTTATTTTATCGCTGAAATATGTTGGTAGCCACTTACTGAAAATAGTCCTAAAGTCTCGATTTCGGACCCGATCAGGAACATTGTTATTATTGCAAATTAAGTTACCAAAATGCATTTTTTTCCGTTTTTCTTGATTAACTTTTTTGTTACTCAATTTACGCAAATACAGGTAGGGGCAAAAGTTGATCAGCATTTAATTTTCTATAAGACACATGTATTCCGAAATGCAAAAATAATGTTTTTCCCGGCTAAATTGTTAAATAAAAAAATTTTTTTTTCAATTTTCACATTGCCATGGTTTTTGTGAAATATGATCTTTATTTATCGGATTAGCCCTCAAAGATGACTTTTGGTACAGACAACGTAAAAATTGAAGCCCAATCTCGATATCTTAAAATGGCGTCTTGTTGCAAAATTATTTATCCGAAAAGTTCAAATTCATGTCCAATTCGATCCAGGAACGATAATTGAATCAAACTATGTTTAATCGATAGCTTACGACGTAATTAACAAACGGTAAAAATAAATTTTCTTAATATTAATATTTAGCAACATTTCTATTAAAAAATTTTTATATTTTGGTCAATTTTGGAGTGAGAGAATTGCGGAAAAATGCATCTTGAAGTACAAAAAAACCATGAATTTTCATATAAATTTTGTTAAGATCGGACCAATAGGAGCCGAGATACAAAAATTTTTTCAACCGACCGAATTCTTCTGAAAAAGAATCTTTTTTGACTACATACACAACCTTTAGTGGCATATATTACGCTACCCAACCTTTATATGATAAATTTAAATATTTTTATGATTATAGCAGTACAATGCATACGTTCAAAGGTTGTGTATGTAGTCAAAAAAGATTCTTTTTCAGAAGAATTGGTAATTTGCGGTATTTGTGTTGTGCCTATAATAACTTAATTAGTATGACGTTAAAGCTGAGAAAAAAACACGTTAAATGAAAAAAAATTTATTGCAATAGTAGCTTTGGTTACCGAGATAATCAAATTGCAACTAAGGTGTATGAATTCTGTTCGCTGCCGCGCGGCTTTCCCCCCACCACCGCGCCGCTCGGCCGGAGCAACGGCGCGGCCGCGCGCGCTGAATTCATATGTTTCGTCAGTCGTTTTAGACGAACTAAAGCATGTAGAGCTATTGGGTAAAATGTAATCATTTAGAGTATGATTTCAGCAAGCACTGTGCCAAATTTCAACTTGAAATATCAAGTAGTTTCGGCGTAATCGTCGGTTGAAAAAAATTTTGTATCTCGGCTCCTATTGGTCCGATCTTAATAAAATTTATATGAAAATTCATGGTTTTTTATGTACTTCAAGGTGCATTTTTCTGCGATTCTCTCACTCCAAAATTGACCGAAATAAAAAAAATTTTTTATTAGAAATGTTGCTAAATATTAATATTAAGAAAATTTATTTTTACCGTTTGTTAATTACGTCGTAAGCTATCGATTAAACATAGTTTGATTCAATTATCGTTCCTGGATCGAATTGGACATGAACTTGAACTTTTCGGCTAAATAATTTTGCAACAAGACGCCATTTTAAGATATCGAGATTGGGCTTCAATTTTTACGTTGTCTGTACTAAAAGTCATCTTTGAGGGCTAATCCGATAAATAAAGATCATATTTCACAAAAACCATGGCAATGTAAAAATTGAAAAAAAAATTTTTTTTATTTAACAATTTAGCCGGGAAAAACATTAATTTTGCATTTCGCAATATATGTGTCTTATAGAAAATTCAATGCTGATCAACTTTTGCCCCTACCTGTTTTTGCGTAAATTGAGTAACAAAAAAGTTAATCAAGGAAAACGAAAAAAAATGCATTTTGGTAACTTAATTTGCACTGACTATCGATGGGTCTGACCTTTTTTTCTGTCGTCCGCCGAATCTCGATAGTTAGCATCGGTCAGAGCAGGTCAGAGTGGGAAACGAGAGAAGATTGAGGGATGGGAAGCCTGTCTCTGTCGCACTTATGCATTTTCCTAATTTACTGTGCTTTTATGCTACTAGCAGCCACCGCGTAGCCGGGAAGAGAGGACTCGGCATGCGACAAGCTTGCTGTATGCGGAAATGAAGAGGGGAAAACGGTTAGAATGCACCACTATATGTTTTTCGGATTTTTTTTTGGTCGGAATTATCTTTTGTTTCAAATACGGTTTCACTCCTCTGCGAGGGGCGCTATAAATGTTTCACATCAAAAATGTGCAGTATGAAATTATGAAAAAAAAATTAACTATTCAAAAGCTCAATACGATATATAAAAGCTAAGATAATTGAAAATAAAGCTGCGATAATTGAATAGAAAGGGGTAAATATGCCATTTTTCAAATAATCGTTACCCAGCCATTTTTTTCCCTTCAAGACCTCAAATTATGGGAATAAAAAGATTTGTGTTGATACTTTATATGATAAACGGGGCGCTATAAAACAATTATTTTGGTTGTAATTGCGGCGTGAATATTTTGTTGACTAACTGGACGCGCTCCCATTTTGCTGATTGTTTTTTTATATTGTGGCGAAAGGCCTCTCTTCCAGCAGGTACCTGCAGCTTATGTGTTTACAGGAAAACCACCGGCAACCAATAGCCGCATATGCAGCGGCGTCGTTGGCCGAGTCGCTGCTGTGACGTCACCGCAGTCGAGCTCGCGGAGAGAACGCGCCGCAGCTACTCAATGCCGCAAAAAATGCGCCGAGTCAAATGTCGCGGCATCGGGAGCTAGTGGCCGCCATAATACCTCGGCGGACCACGAGGCAACGGCGAGAGCGTGTGCGTGCGCTGACTATTCTTTGCGAGTGCGAGAGAGAGAGAGAGAGAGAGAGAGAGAGAGAGGGGGAGAGAAGGAGAGAGAGTGTACGCTAACGTATATTGGGTCGAAGTGGAGGCGACAAGCTCCTTCCACATCGATGACAGCCGAAGCTGAAAAGCAATAGCGAAAAGATTATAATTGATGCTAGCTTGCCACTATCAGCCGCGTATAATCAGAAACTAAGAACAACATAAATAATGTAAATTATTAAAGAAATTTTAATGTTCGCCGAGAGTTTCCGGAAAACATACTTATGAATTTAGTGTCAATATATTAAGTACAACCGAGATAATAGTTATTAACCATTCGTAATTGCCACCGAGACAGTTACGTGGGCTCGCGCGACGAGATATGCATGTGAGCCGCTAATATGTATGCGTAAGGGCCAGCGGGCCGGGAGAGAGAGAGCACTGAAAGCTATAACTCGAGAGAATGAGCAGTAAAAGGAGAACAAGTAAGATTAATTGAAACAGTCTACGAAGTGCTTCCATTTTTCGCGTTCGTTGCCATTCCAGAGCACGAGACAGCACCCGTACGTGAGGACGAACAGCCAGCCGTAATCACAGCGTAAACAAGATTTCTTTCTGACCTCAAGTGCCAAGATCTGCCGCCGTTGTCGCGATCCAGCCGACGCCAATACGTTTTGCATCCGTGCCGATGTACCACCGCGTGTGCCGAGCATTAGCCGCCGTGGTCGTGAGATTCTTGGGATAATCATGCATACGAGAGCACTAAAATAATCCTATGCACCATAAATAAATTTGCGAGGTATTCACTGCGCTCGCATATACCGAGCGTCACCCGCCTTGTACAGTCCTCATAGAAATAAAGTTCGAGAGTTAATGGATTACGCCTATGTACGAATGTTAATTTACTTCTCCTTTTAAAACACTCCACCGTGAGGCAGTCTCGAGCGAGCGAGAGCGCACGAAGCCCGCGACAAGGCACCATTTTCTTATAAATCGTGGCCGTGGGAGCATCGCCAGGGTCACGAAGTGGATCATGTCATAAAATATAAAGATAAATTATACTTTCAATAAAAGTTTTGAATCATTCTAAAATTATTTATTTTGATTATTCAATTAATATTTTCTAGAATAGTTATAATTGGTCTAGTTGCTCAAAATTTTCATGTCTTGGAGCTTCCACTTCTCTCTATATCTTTTTAGGCAGTTTCATTTTACATAGATGATAAGTGTAAGGAGAGTCTCTGTATAGTAAGCAATTTTGGGGCAAACCCCAAATTTTTTTCTTCCTCCAAGAGGAAGCTTTGTGATAGTGATTTTTACAAGTTTGCTTAAAAACACTTAAAATAAGATTTTAAGATGTTTGGAAATGAAATCGAGCATTTTTAGAAAATGTCCGTCTGGATGTATGTATGTATGAACGTATGTATAACGCTAGATCTCAGCTTGTGGTTATTGAATTGCATTACAACGAGGTTTGTTTCATTTGTCTTGCTTGTCCAATAGCGGCAAAAGAAAGCATTTTTCATTTTACTGATCCTTTTTTCAGCCATAGTCAATTTTATGTTTTCGTAAAATTTTTATGTGATGCATTTTAAAAGTAATTTTGCATATTTTTAAATGGTACAAAAACCATTTTTAAGAGAATTAAAATATCAACATTTTAACCGGAAATATTCAGATAGTTGCTATAGATTTTGAGTTATTAATGAAAACGTGTTTTTCGCAAAAGCTCTTCTAATTTGGAAAATAATCAACCAATTATTTTGAAACATTTCCCAGAATGGTTATTCAGAAAATTGAAAAACATGTTTTTCGGTTCTCCAACGATTACACGAGTAAAATAGTTTCGATGCACTTGAAATTTTGAAAAAAAAGGCTCGTTCCTTTTTTTGAATACATTTTTTAAAATTCCTAACTCAGCAAATAACCGGTATTTATCGATGATTAGCGGCTTAATTTCTTCGTAATTATGTGAAGATTAATTAGTTTTTATATTATTAACATTTCCATGTACTGTAACGTCGCCAGATTTTTTTCTCTCTTTTTTTATCTTTTAGATATAAATACATTTATCGCGTGCTTTAGTTTCAGCATGGAAAAGCGTAACCGAATAAGCATTACGTAGCCTTTATACCTTTCTGAGAAAGACAAACTTATGATTTCTTTCGGCAGAGGGTTCCTTCGAAGGAAATAATGAAACTGCCAAAAGAAACGACTAACAGTCACCATAGAGTCCGAGAAAATTTTATTTCCCAGGCTTTCAACGGTGACTGAAATAAATAAAAGTCACATCAAACAGACGCGAGTACCGAAAACGAAGGGAGATAAGACCGGCCGTTGCAGGCCTAGTCGTAAAAATGCGACATGCGTCCGCCGCCCAAACATCCGGGTCCCTTGTTTATCTCCCCTCGTCTACACCATAGTATATGCAATATACCAAATGATAATAGTTAATAATATTAAATAATCTACACATAGTATTCATCATTCATCCTACCTAAGTTGCAGAAAAAAAGAATATGTAATAGCTATTTTTCAAATACTAGTAATTAATATTAAGTACGTTTTAATCGTGAATATACTAGTATAATTAATTTTAATTACTATTATTAACGCTATTATAAATCTACATAACTATGTTCATCTCTATCATCTAAGCAGAACTTTAAGTTAACAAATTAAACAAAAAAAAAATTAATTTATAAAAAAAAATTTGTAAAAATATTAATTTATATTGAGTCTTATCGATTTTGGGTTTTTAACTATATGTAAAAGTATTTGTCATCTATGATATTTGTAGAAAAAAGTTGTATTTAAATGAGATCTACAACTTTTCTAATTAATTTTTTATTGTAAAACATCTTAATTTTAAGTTGTTTGTGAAAATATTCATTTAATGTTATAAAATTCGATTTCAGATTATTAAGAAGATTTAAACGCACTTGGCAGATTTGATGTTAATAGAAAAAAGTTGTATTTGAATGAGATCTACAATTTGTTTATTCAACTTTTTATTGTAGAACGTCTTAATTTTAAGTTGTCTGCGAAAATATTCATATATTAATGTTAAAATTCGATTTTAGTTTATTAAGTTGCTTTAAATGAATTTGTCAGCTTTGATGTTAATAGAAAAATGTTGTATTTCAATGAGATCTACAATTTTTCTATTTAACTTTTTTTTATAAAATGCATTATTCTTAAGTATTATGCAAAAAAGCTGATTTTTTAATTAAAAAATCCGATTTTGGATTTAAGTGGATTTGAAAGCATTTTTCAGCTGTGTTGTCAATACAAAAAGTTGTATTTCATTGAGTTCTATAACTTTTCTCTTTGACTTTTGTTTGTGAAATGCTTGGAATAAAAATTATAGCCTAAAAATTGTTTTTAGTGATTTTTCGAAATGACCGTATAATTAATGTATGTATAGGTTCAGGCCCAAAACACGACTGTCATCTTATTAGCACTAGGGGAGTCTGTGAAAAAAATTGGCTCAATCGCAGTCGATTTCGGTGAGATAAGTGAATCACAAGCCATTTTTTGTAAAAAATGCATATAAAAAAACATAGAACGCTCGCATTTGAAAAATAAGTAAGTTATAGAACATCTGCAAAAGGTTGCGTTCTCTATTTTTCAAGTTGAGTATTTTCTAAAAAGTTCAATCAGTCAGTCAAAAATTGAGGGAGACACAGTTCACTACATATTTACCGATGATAAAACTATAAGGCTCTCCCGTGTCTTGCGGTCGTGCCTAAAAACGTAAGAGCAGAGATGAGTGGGGAGATGCGCAACGCTGTAGTCGTCGGCGCGGCGATTTTGAAGGCTGCCGAGCTAGCTGTCGAGTTGTGACGTACCATATGGTGCGAACCAAAATTCACAGCAATGTGAGAATCCTTTACTAAAAAAAAAGGTGAAAACTCCTCGGAAAGCAGGTAGAAAGAGGGGGTAGAAAGCACAGCAGCGAGTATCTTCTTTCCGCGCTGCTCCGAGACGGTTCCGAGATTTTCGTGCACTCGCCCCTCGGTCAGCTACCTGAAACTCCTTCGAGCTAATCCGTTTTATTGCGGTCTTATTGTTGTCATCTTTCAAAAATAAAATTTTTAAATAAACAATTTTAATATATTTAATAATAGTATAATAAAACGGCATTTTTTTTCAATAACAACGAATTTTGAACGACAAAAATTGGTTAATATTAATTAACATTATTAAAAAAATATTTTAGATTTTCTTACTATTTCTATTGCTATTATTAACATAATAATATAACGTTAAATTAAATAATGTTATACATATTATAGAATACGTGATTTTTTCAATGTTTTTTTTTGTTTATTTGTTTGTCCAAAGAGTGAAAGAAATGCTTAATGCACCTTGACAGGAATTGTGCGAATTTCCCCGTGCGTGGGACTCTTCTGGCGAAAGATAGGCATATTTACTAAAACTTTCACTCTCATAGGACCGCAACACTTTTTTACTAATTAATCTTATTTACAAATTTTTCAATTAGAGATAACTAATAATAGCTAGCTATGTACAAGTAATATAATTATTTTTACATTTTAGCGGTTTTATATTTATGTTTACTTATAATTAAATACTTATTATTTCTAACAAAAAAAAGAAACATTGAAAAAATCACGTATTTTATATAATATAATGTTATTTAATTTAATGTTATGTTATTATATAAATACTAACCCGTAAGAAAATCTCTCGGAAAATCTAGAATACTTTTTAATAAAGTTAGTCAAAATTAACCGATTTTTTGCATTCAAAATTCCTTGTTATTAAAAAAAAATGCCGTTTTATTATACAGTTATTAAATATATTAAAATTGTTTATTTAAAAATTTTATTTTTGAAAGATGACAACAATAAGACCGCAATAAAACGGATTAGCTCGAAGGAGTTTCAGGTAGCTGTCCGAGGGCCGAGTGAACGAAAATCTCGAAACCGTCTCTCGGAGCAGAGCTCGGAAACAAGATACTGTAGCTGCTATAGACTCGCAGTACACATACAGTTTGCTATATCTGCTTTCCGAGGAGTTTTCACCTTTTTTTTTAGTAAAGGATTCTCACATTGCTGTGAATTTTGGTTCGCACCATATGGTACGTCACAACTCGACAGCTAGCTCGGCAGCCTTCAAAGTCGCCGCGCCGACGACTACAGCGTTGCGCATCTCCCCACTCATCTCTGGGGAGAGAGTGATGTTTTCCCGGTCGACGGTGCCTCGGCGGCCGAAAAAGGAAAACACTCAATCCTTGACACTCGCTGAGTCAAGTCGACTATTATTTTCTTTTTTTCTAAAAATATACAAGTTTTGTAATTTTTTCTATCTCCTTGTACTTCAGTTTAATATCAAATATATAATCATTTTTAAAAATTTCTGGACTTTTCTCTATTATTTCTTTGGATGCACGGAAAGATTTCTTTAGCTCTAAGCCAAAATTAATACGCATTAAATCGGTTCTCGCGCGCGTCCATCAGAAACGATCACGACAATCTGATTTTTTTCCAGACAAGCCGAGTGATTAATAAAAATAAAAGTAAGTAAAAAAAATACCTTTATTATTAAAATAAGCCCTTGAGACAACTAGTCTCCTCTATTCTTTTCTTTCTCTGAGTTGATTTCGAGTTAGAGATTCAGTGCGGTAAATCTCATAACGTGACAAATTTTTCAATTTACTGTGCATCAGATCTAGTTCGACAGTTTCAAAATATCGCGACTAGCCTCGAATAAAAACCATAAGAAACTTTCAGAGATAAAATCTCTGTGTAAAGTTTTTTTAAAACAAACACACAAAGGAACAAGACGCGATACATACTTTTTGTTGCGGATAGGATCAAATCAAAGGCGGGAATTTTCTATACCAAGCAAAACTATGTATCGACGCATAATTTACGAAAACCTATCACTATTAAGAAAAGGTATGAAGACTCATTTAGGAGCGGGTGGCTGATGCTTGTGGCTAGTCGAAGAGGCCTCCAACGGCAGTTTATGCAGTTTAGGGCTTAACTGCATCGAGGGAGAGTATAGCCGGGGCGGCGCGAAGTTACCTGCGTCTAAGCTTGGAAGTATGCTTAGTCGAGGGGGTCTGAAAAGCCCTGAAAAGGAAAAGGAAAAAAAGAGAAAGCGCGGTTCCGGGGCGAAACAGCAATAGATGTGAGTCAGTCGAGACTTGAACTCTGCGGCGAGCACATCGAAGGAGACAAGCGTCTATAGCGTATTAGTCGGGGCCCCATGGAACTGTATAGGATAGTTATTGGAAGTTCGTGCCACTAGCAATTTTATTGTTGGAACTGGTAATGGTTCAGGTACTGATAACTACCAAAAAGTCTCTACAATGTACCTACCCCGGAACATTGTTATTATTGCAAAATTATGGCCAAAAATGCATTTTTTTTTGGTTTATCGTCTCTAGCTCTTTTATTATTAACTTTACGTGAAAAAGTTGAGAATGTTTTTTGTTCAGAATTAAATTTCCTATAAGGTACATGTGTTCTCGGATGCAAAATTGACTTTTTTCATCGCTAAATTGTTTAAAACAAAAAAAGTTTTTGTAAACTTTTATATTGCAATAGTTTATATAAAAAATACTTTTTTTAATCGAACTTACACTCAAACATATCTCTATAGTTCATACAACATAAAAATTTCAGTCCGACCTCGCTATCTCAAAATGGCGGCTTATTGTAAAATTATTAATCAGTATTTTCCAATTCATTTCAATTTTGCTCTAATTGCAATAAATTGATGGGACCACTTGGAATCGATAGCTTATGTCCTACTTAACAAATACTTAAAATAACTTTTTTTCAAATTAATATTTAACAACATTTTTAGCAACAAATGTCTTTTTCAATATTGTTATCTCGGTCAATTTTAAAGTTACAGAAATGTGCTAAAGTGAATCGTAAAGTGCATAAAAAATCATGAATTTTCATATATTTACTTTTAAGATTGGACCAATAGGAGCCGAGATAAAAAAAATTTTTCAATCGCCGATTGCGCCGAAACTACTTGATATTTTTTGTTGAAATTTAGCACAGTGGTTGTTGAAATAATGCTCTAAAAGATGACATTTTATCGAATAGCTCTAGATGGTTTAGTTCGTCTAAAACGACTGACGAACAATGTGAGTTCAGCGCGCGCGGCCGCGCGGCTACTCCTGCGCCGGCCAGGGAGGGCGGTGCAGTGGTGGGGGGACTGCCGCGCGACGGCGGACAGAATTCGGACACCTTAGTTGTAATTTGATTATCTCGTTAACCAAAACTGCTATTGCAATAAACTTTTTTTTCATTTAACCTGCTTTTTTCTCAGCTTTAACGCTATGCTAATTAAATTTTCATGGGTACAATACAAACACCCTAAATTACCAATTTTTTCGACAAAAATCTCTTATACCTATTTTCATAGATTTTACATGCATGCATTGCTTTACTATCATTATATAAGTACTTACATTCATCATAAAAATGTTCTGTAATGCAATGCAGGCTTTGTATATAGCCATAAGAGATTTTTGTCGAAAAAATTGGTAATTTAGGGTGTTTGTATTGTACCTATGAAAATTTAATTAGCATAGCGTTAAAGCTGAGAAAAAAGCAGGTTAAATGAAAAAAAAATTTATTGCAATAGCAGTTTTGGTTAACAAGATAATCAAATTACAACTAAGGTGTCCGAATTCTGTCCGCCGTCGCGCGGCAGTCCCCCCACCACTGCGCCGCCCTCCCTGGCCGGCGCAATAGTAGCCGCGCGGCCGCGCGCGCTGAACTCGCATTGTTCGTCAGTCGTTTTAGACGAACTAAACCATCTAGAGCTATTCAATAAAATGTCATCTTTTAGAGCATTATTTCAACAACCATTGTGCTAAATTTCAACAAAAAATATCAAGTAGTTTCGGCGCAATCGGCGATTGAAAAATTTTTTTTATCTCGGCTCCTATTGGTCCAATCTTAAAAGTAAATATATGAAAATTCATGGTTTTATATGCACTTTACGATGCACTTTAGCACATTTCTGTAACTTTAAAATTGACCGAGATAACAATATTGAAAAAGACATTTGTTGCTAAAAATGTTGTTAAATATTAATTTGAAAAAAAGTTATTTTAAGCGTTTGTTAAGTAGGACATAAGCTATCGATTCCAAGTGGTCCCATCAATTTATTGCAATTAGAGCAAAATTGAAATGAATTGGAAAATACTGATTAATAATTTTACAATAAGCCGCCATTTTGAGATAGCGAGGTCGGACTAAAATTTTTATGTTGTATGAACTATAGAGATATGTTTGAGTGTGAGTTCGATTAAAAAAAGTATTTTTTATATAAACTATTGCAATATAAAAGTTTACAAAAACTTTTTTTATTTTAAACAATTTAGCGATGAAGAAAGTCAATTTTGCATCCGAGAACGCATGTACCTTATAGGAAATTTAATTCTGAACAAAAAACATTCTCAACTTTTTCACGTAAAGTTAATAATAAAAGAGCTAGAGACGATAAACCAAAAAAAAATGCATTTTTGAACATAATTTTGCAATAATAACAATGTTCCGGGGTAGGTACATTGTAGAGACTTTTTGGTAGTTATCAGTACCTGAACCATTACCAGTTCCAACAATAAAATTGCTAGTGGCACGAACTTCCAATCAAAATCCCATGGGGCCCCGACTATATATAAATTTGTAAAATAAGCGAACGAGAGAATCAAAGTGTGCAGAGAATAACGGTATGCGTCACAAGAGAGCGAGATTGTGTATAAATAAAAGGACAGTGAACAGAAGCCACCGAAGTTTATAATTTTGTGCCACTAATTTCTCCTCACCTTCAACACTTTTTTCTAATTTGCTTAATCAATTTCTCAATTTACGGTCACAATAACTGCTTTTAGAATTATTCTTCTCAGTATCTTTCCTTCTTTTCTTTTCACCCCGATTACTGTAAGCTAACGCTCACCCCTGGCTATTAGTCCTTAGGACTAGGCTTAAAAAAGAGCACTGTTGAAAGGTTTGATTAATCTTTCAACTAAAAAAAAGTAAATAAGATATAAGGTTGGTGGAAATTCTCTACAATCGACATAACAGTACAGTTTGATATATATTTATGCATGTGAAAAAAAACTGTTTAGGAAGAAGCTAAGTGCCAGGGAATTGGCAACGGCTTTTTTTACGAAAATTTAGGGTTTTATTACAAAATATTACAAAAATTCATATAAAAAATATTCGCTAATTCTATTTGAAGAAAAGATCAAAAAAGGTAACTATAACATTTTCTGTAAACCTAATAGCTTTTGAACTAAAAATCATAGTGTTTTTTAATTTAAACACCAGTAAGTTTACAGAAAATGTTATTTTTAGAAAATGTTTATTTATAACTATTAAATAATCTCGATTCAGTTATCGAGGGTAATATGTACATAAAGTAAATGGCATAGATTGCTAGCATTTTAAATGAATTTTGAAAAAAAACTCTGTTGCTTGGCCTAATTTTGCAAACCTTGTGCATGAAGAATTTTTTATATTATTATCCTATAGCCCCAAAAAAGGCATTTTCATCCACAAATAACTCATAACTTTTCGCAAAATCTTTCTGTCCTTCCTTTAAAAAGTTTCCGCTGCTGGATAGCCAGCCTAATATGAACAATTTAACAATTTTAGATAATTTTTCATAACGTTTAGTTTCTTAGACTACTAGTTTTAAAAATAAGATTGCTAGTGGCCCGAAGTTCCAATCTAAATCCACATTCATTTTTGATTTTTTATATTTTGAAAATATAAGAAGTAGACTATGATATACACATTATGTACATTATACATATTACCATATAGTTTTTGGATCTGATAATCTCTACATGAAAACATAAATAAATATTTTACCGTACAAGGTCCTATAATTTCTTGTTTAAACAATAATTATATCCGCGTTTTAGAATTTATTTTTGATGAAGAACGAATGTATTAGTATACTTTTTTGTGACAGTGGTCACTGATGATATTTTTGCGTATATTCATCTCATAAAACAAATTTTAGAGATTTCATAAAATATAATAATAACTGAAATAGTCACTCTGCAGAAAATAAATTGTTCGTTTTGAATAATTCTGATACTACTAATCAGTTTGTGATTATTGTCTCAAAAGTATATTATTATTAGATATATTTATCAAAATCAAAAAAAAGTTCAATAATTTATGATATTATATTTGAAATGTAAATACATTACAACAGCAAACAAGATTCTTTCTATATATATCTGTGGCTTGCAGGAAGAACCACTTAAGTGACATTTTGTGAAAATTTTTTTTATGTCGAATTCGAGGTGCTCTTAGTACCCTTTTTCATTGTACAATAGTAGGATTTCCGAAATGCACAAATATTTTAAATGACAGCCGATTGCATAATCACTTAACTGCGTCTCTCATAAAAATGTTACCACAGAACCACTTAAGTGCACTCGTTTTTTTTATTTTTGTGCGAGATACACCGTATGGAGTACATTAAAGCTGTATAATACATATCTAATTAACTATACCGATATATTCGTCGATTGTTTTAAAATTTTTAAACAATTTTAATGTTTTTAAATTTTTCAAAAATTGTCAATTTGCAAAAACAAAAAAATGACTGAAATCGCTCTGATCAAATTCGTACGTATTCTTTAGCTGATTCTAAGAACTTATTACTCTTGAAAATTTTTTCCAAAAGTGCGTGGCTTCTGAATAAAAAATTCGTAAAAGTCTTCGTAAAAAATTTTCCATTATAATATGCGCCAGTTTGACCACACCGAGGTTCAAAGTCAACCCTCAAATCACGTATCTTTAAGTTTTGGACATTTATTCCATTGGTTAGAGTGGTTCTAGATACATTGCAAATGAAAACGTACTTGAAATCTCGAATTAAAAAAAAAATTTTTGGAAAAACCATGCTTTTTTCCTTTAAACCGTTTTTTCTCATTGTTAATAACAATTTTCGAAAATTCCAATTACACCATTAGAAATGGGCATGAGTTAAACTTTAAAAATATACCCCGCCCGAATTTTGTTAATCGCAAATTGCATTAGTTACGAACCCTGAAAGAGAGTGACCGCAATAAGCACTTATCTGCAAAGTTCCCACAGAACCACTTAACTCGAGTAATTTGTTTACCTTGCGCGTCAATGTAATACTACGGTTGTATTCGTATTAGATACCTAATCAAATGAGCCAATACTTAGATCTTTTCTCTGACATTTCAATCTTACGTATTACTCGAAACATTGAAATTGCTTTTTCTCGAAAACACGAAAAAGTCACTTAAGTGGTTCTTCCTGTAAGCCACAGACATAATTAATATCCATGCAATTTTGAAAACTCACTTGTTTTATTATTATTAAATATGTATACATAATTAGTAAATAAGTCCAAAGAAGATACTTAGAAAATTAATGTTATGTGTGTTAAAAATTATGATAAATAATAATGATAAACAATAGAAAAATAAATAAAAATTATAACAGATAAAATACTAAAAAGATCTTCGTTTTATTATTTAATGTAAAGATGGTTTTACCAAATGGTAACACGAGTTAATAAGACATATGGTAAAACCAAATGGTTATTTTTAACAGAAATGGGATTATTTAATATTACTAACATATTTCTATAGTATAAAATATTGAATAAATATAGCACAGAAAATATGCTTTTATGTAAATAGCATATAAAATTTGCATCATAAATAGAAAATTTTTGTAATAATTTTACATAAAAATTATAAGAATATTTGTATCAATATATGTTCTTCTGTTTCTTTTTAATAGAATAATTTTTGTAATCTTGTTTCAATTGCTCAATTTTATAAAATTTGCAATTAAAAACTGTTTAAAAAAAATTAATTAAGAAAATTATTTTGTTTACTTAAATTAAAAAACGAATTGAGGTTTTAAAAAATATGTGTAGACAAGTGAAACCTATTACATCTATTGTGACTCCATACTTTGGTGATTGCTTCAAGATTTCATGATGTAGAATTTATATTTCTTCCCGAGTCAGAGCATAAGAAATTAAAAAAAATTTTTTGTCAGCCCTTCTTACTTAAAACAACATTAGAGAAATGTAGAGCACAGTATACGATTAGAAAACTGCTATCTTTTCCAATTTCAAACAAAAAAGGAATGACTGACCAGTGTTTTGATTCTATGGTTTATTTGGCTATAGTTTCAGAAGTCAAAACTAATTCTCAGATCTGTAGTCGAATTAAAGTAAAAAGACTTGGAAAAAATATTGTTACTTTTTGTATGTATTGCCTCAGGAAGATTAATAAATTCCACACCGTGAATTGAGAAAATACTCTTACTGCTCTATGTACTGACAACATTGATTAAAAACTGGTTGGAAGTTATTACAACTTAAAACAAAAAATCAATCAAAATATTATCATTTAAATAACTTAAAATATTACCGTTCAGATAATGTCATCTTTGGAGGCGGTGCATGTGAATTAACAGATGAGCTATCACTATCATCTGTTCCAGAAGATTCTGCAGGTGGGTGAACCATGGACACATCTGGATGCACACTATGTGTCTTCTCCAACTTAATATGTTTGTGCATCTAAATAATTTTTCATAATTAATCAAATGTATTATTCACAAATTTATAAACTGCTGGTACGTTATAAAAATAAACCAATTATTTTAAACTTACCGAACAGTTATGTTTTATATTAAATTGTAAATTAAAAAATTTGAAATGAAAGGATAAATACCATTTGAACAGATTCTGGGATACGTGGATCTTCAGGCAATTTATTACGATGTCTTTCTTTCTTTTTTGCTTTTAAATCCTTTGCAAGTTTGTTGTATTCTTTTGGATGATGTGATGGAGGTTGTGACATAAGTGGAGGAGAATGTGGTCGTGATATAGGTGGTGAACGTGGTCTAGCTGTTCTGGAAGTAGCTACTCTTGATATTAAAGGAACAACTTCTTTTATCGGAAGGCGCAGCCTTGTAGGTGAAGATGATCTTGATTGTGATAATGGCCTATTAACAATTTGTCTGTGATCCTTAGGAGAGCATACAGAACAAGAAAGATCAGAACATGTACTTCCGGAACTTGGACTTTTCGTTATTCTTGATTGAGCATTGTTTGCTTGATTTCTTGGAGTTCTTGGACTTCGAGGTTTTGGTGTATGTGATCTTCTTATCTTAGGACTTCGTATTTTGGGAGTATGAGATCTTCTAATTACAGGACTTCTGGGCCTAGTGCTAAATGAATTAGATGTTCTAGGACTTCTACGTCGTGGACTACGTGAATTTCTGTTTCTTGGAGTTCTTGATCTCAGTCTAAGAGGACTTCGCATACGCGGACTTCTAGGACTACGAGGACGTGGACTCCTAGGGCGTGGGCTACGATGTTTTGGACTACGAGGATGAAATTTTGAATTATTTACACCTCCGATGTACATTTCTTTATATCCACTGTGACGCCATCTATTAGGATCCTTTTCTTCAACTTCCAATAACTTTTTATTCCAGTAACTTGATTGAGATTCTCTAGCTTTACGCATAACATTATCCAGTTCCTTACGTTTTGATCCGCTATCGCCATGTGCTTTAGACTGTGATGAACTTGAATCCATTCGTAATTTTATGGAAGTACTACTATTGCCTCCTCTTCTTCTGTCATCTCGTGACATCCTATGAAAGTTTTATACATATACATACATACATACATATATTTCTATAAACACATAAAATATGATTAGATACCTGAGATAAGTTGTATCCTTTTTAATATTGACCACACAGCAGAAGAAGTCAATCGGTACTCCTGCGGGAGCAGTTAACAGGTGTGTTAGTTGTCATATTATGATGGAAATGCCAAAATTCATCAATTTAATTTTGATAGATCATCCGCAAGAGGAAGTAGTGGCTGTGCTGCTCTTGCCAATCCAGATGAATTGGCTGCAGTATGAAAAAGGTAGGTCACGCGTTCGCGATAAGCAGCAAGTTGCCCAAAGCACTCCCATTACTTGACGCCAAATACAAGTCTGATAGCTAATTGTTCTGACATATTGAAGGTGCATCCCCACGACGCCGTGATGCACCTTGAAACACTTTGCCATAGATGCCATTTTTTGTACCGCGGGTCTTCGAAATTAAGGACAGTAACTCAATAGACAAAACAGGAAGCAACAGATGAACAATAAAGTTTATACATTAGAAATACAACAATTAAATATGTTTATAAAAAAAAAAGAAAAAGATAAATAAATCAAGTTGTGAATATGAGTTTTGAAACAATGAAAGTGACTTCCAAATTGACAGGAATGTTGTTCCCACGCATGAAGCACAACATTCCCATCGTGATTAGAATGTCTCCTAGTCCAATAATACAATGTGATTTCCTGTTTTGCCGTAGACGTGCAAACCGCGTCATGAAAGTACTCACCGTCACCGTCCACTACACTGGTAATCAAATAACATTGCACAAAAACTTCACACAATTTTCGCTAAACCAAACTAAAACCTACTCTATTAATTTACTATTCGGAGAATTTAAAATGGAATTAATTTGTAAAACTGCGTATTTGTATGCATTGTCCTCATTGGCAAATTTTTGTTTCTATATTAGTTCATTATTTCATCCTTTCAATTTTTCAAAACTCCGCGCGGTAATGTGCAATTACAGATTTAAAGCTTCAAGTAATATCGTTTTGTTCCGCACTCTCGTTTTCCATTAAATTAGTCAATCTTGTCAAACAAACCAAAGTTTTGTCATACGCGAGCCCTCATTCAAATTACTAACAAGCCACACTCACTTTCAATGATTGAATGACTGAATAATCACAAAACCGTTACTTGTATTAAAAAATTTACTTAAAAATCATAACTACAATCTATCCCCATTTTTCATTTAAATTATTGATAAGTTACTTTTATACTTTATATGTAAAATACTTGACAGCAAAATTATACTAAAAAAATAGTTTTTAAATCATTAAAATACCGCCACTACAAATCATAAACAATATATCCATATCCTTCTCTAATCTGTCCGTTCTATGTTCTCTGCATTGAAAAAAAATATTTTGTCATCAAATATTCAGGATATGGTCAAGCCCAAAATTTTTCTGTATCGGGAGTAGTAGAGTACAAGAGAAAAAGATTTTAAGGCTTCTACACATCGATAGGAACTGCGTGAAACACGGAATAGGAACAAGAATTAAGGATGAACGAACAATAATCACATATATGAAGTAAGTCCATTGTGACGTCGCGCGCCTTGCATGATGTCTTTTCGAATGCGATATAATATAAATAAGCGGGTAATTCAAGCGAGCATTAAAATGCTCTCTCAATCGTGAAAGAAATTCACTGAAGCGAAAGAAAACGACACTTTGAATTTAGGTTAAACAAGTGAACAATTAACAATTTTGAATACGTGTCGTAAAATGCGTGGGCGCTACAAATTTTAAATTTTGCGAATTGGAGATTGTTGCAAGTTGCGGAACCTGATGGTTGAGCGAGAGCTTGAAATGTTTGTTTGTTTTTGAATGACCCTGGAGAGGGCTTACATAGTTGCTGAATTTACAATGATTGATAAGTGATTAACAAGTTTTCACAGTAGTTGAAACGCTGAATTTACAAAGAAAGGAAAAGTTTACAATGATTGTTAGACTTATACGTATAGTTGTATTTTTTTACAATGGTTGTTGCCTTTATGGCTGATTGGAAAAGCTTTGACATACAAGTGTAAACTTAAAAGTAGGTAAAAAACTTATAATTATGTTGCTTTAACAATTTTTTATTAAGTTATGTTGGTAGGAACTCTAGTAAATATTTATATAAGGCTTAGATCTAGTCGCTGCGAAAGTAGATTATACAATGACTACCCGTGTTTGACTCCATAAACTTTGAATAAAAAAACGCTTGTATAAACTTAGATCTAGTTAATGTAAGGATGTTATCTACGATACTGACCCGCTGTATCTGACTCCATAAAATTTGGATGTTTTTAACAATTTTGGTATGGCAGTGGTTGCCGCTAGAGTATTACGTTTTATTTTGACTTGTTTTTACATTTGATTTTGGAGTTTTGAATATTTTTTTTGTATTTTGGGAATACGCTGTGTAAAATCTAATTGCTTAAATGCTAAATTGAATTGATTACGTGCTAAGTGTTTCTGACGAGCGAGCAACGTGGCTAGGCTAAGGAATGAGTAAAGAGTGTCAATCGTAGAGTACATCAATCAGTCGGTCCTGTGAGCACGCCCGTTGCAGCTAACCAACTAGTGGACGGTGTGGCGGCACGAGTGATTGAGTAACAAGAAAATCCTTAACGTTGCCCATGCTCGGTGCTTTCTTGTTGATTGTGATCTCGTCGCCGTTTACTACTAGGTTAAGGTGTTCGTCGCGACTGAGTTTTCTCACCTGTGCGGATTGATTGATTTTGCAACGGAGAAGTCGGAACTGTGCTCTGGTGCAAGCCCCGATAACGAAAGCCAGTCTCTCAATGTCATTGGCTTGGAACGCTCTCGTGCGGTTCTTGCCCCAGGAGTTTAGCACCGTTACCGAGAGTTCAATGTCGCAAGTGAGTCGATAAGTGTGACGTTGTAACCGATCTCGAGCGCACGATGGAGAGGGTTGTGCTCGAAGGTTAGCCTGTAGTCGAACTCCAAACCCCGTTGATGTAGAGCTTCTCCAAACTTGGAGTTTTTTCAAAGATACTGTCGATATAATTTTTGAAATGGTTGTTGTTGGACAAATTCAGAGACTTCATGTGCCTATTCCAATCGATTATTAACGCGGGTATCCTGTCAGGGCGAAAACTCTGAATGTTCGTATAGCTAAAATTGAAATATTTTACTCTACTCGAGGGATGGAAGACGGCCTCGGCCAACTCGACGGTGTGTTGGCGCTTGCCAAACGAGTCTGTAAATGTCAAATAGTGCAATTTGGTATTGTTCGCGAGGAAAGAAATTAGGCCCTCGATACTGACCTCATGGTAGTCTATGAACTCTATTTCTTTGATCTCTCCTTGTTGCGCCCGAGCTAGGCTTTGGAGACTAGCATTTGTGTTACGGACGAAACGCAGGATCTCCACTTGGGAGAAGTCGATGCGCTCGTTGCAGCCTCCCGGTGTCCTGCCTAGCGTGAGCTTTTTGACAGATATACCGTGCGCTATTAGCTCCGCGATCTTAGGTGAAGTTACCACGCCCGATAGGTCCAGCTCACGAAGCTTGACGGTGCGAAATGGAATGGTTCGTTTGTCGATCGTGGACGCTAGGAGCTTAGCCAGAAAATCGGTGTCCAAACGGGGTGGCACCGTCCGGAATCTCATGTTGCAAGTGTCAAAGTTAATGACATCGTGCATCAAGAGAGCAAGTCCATCGTCTCGTGCGTATTTGGAATTTGTCATATTGAGGCTGAGGCGCTTACCGCTGCGAGCTCTCGTGGCAAGCCGTATAAAAGTTAATGAGATCGCGAGAGGACAGCGCGGACGTGATTATGTCTGTAACGTCCAGGCATTGAAGTATGCCACGGAGAAGATCTAGTAGCGGTGAGGCTGCTTGATTTAGCGGTGAGGCCGCTTGATTTGTCTCATGAGTCTTTGGTGGCTCGGGAAGGTGGAGATCGTGCGACAGTGCTGTTGGTAAGTAAGACAGGCGTCCTTACTTATCCGTGAATGTTAGCTCACGTTTGCACGCCCGAATCTGGAAGTCGGTCGCGTCCGCGAAGGATTCGAAACGTACGTGCGCCGTCGTGCCGCTGGCGGTGTGGCAGACTTTGACAATGTCAAAATCTTTTACCTCCTGTGACTGAAGGCATTCTCTGAGCATCTGCTTCGATACCTTGTAACGGATGTTCCTCAGCTTTAGGTCTCGTACCGGCGTCCCGCTTACAAAAATGGTTGGCGTCTACACATCCTGTATCATCGCGGGATTCATGGACGTCGCGAAACGCGACCTGAGGAGCTTCGTGTGCCTCCAGGAGACGTAAGCGTCCAAATAACGCTCGAATTATTCTAAAGCAAGATCTACCCTGAAGTAATCTGCGCGGTTCTCCTCGTGATTCTCGGCGTTCCTGTGAGCGGCGAGCTCTTCGCGAGCTTTCCGGACCTTTTCCATGGCCTGTGAAAAGAAAATTTGTTATTTTATGGGATAGATTTTAAATCTCACTCGTCTCTCCCTTGCCTTTGCGCGAGAATGGAATCCATCAATCCTTCCTTTGCGACGGAGGATGCTGGGAACATGCTTGGTGCGTTTAGGCTTGGGTTGGGGATGGACGGTGGCTTGGTGGGTGATGATAATGGGTTTGGGAGGATTGTGGGAGTGTGGCGCCATTGCGTCTGGGGCTCCCCGACCCCTAAGGGTTGAGGAGCCACAGCAGTTGAGGGTGGCGAAGGTGGTTGCGTCACTTCATCGTCAGGTGGTGAGTCGTCGAAAATGTGCAGCGATTCGCCTAAGTCGTGCTGCTCTGTGGTATTTTCTTCATTGGTGGTGCTTGGCGATGGTGTGGCTGCCGGCGGCGCTTTTACAATGTTGTTAGTAGGTGGCGGCGGCATTGCCGTGCGTGGTGCTTTGTGCCTCGACTCCTCCAGCACTTCGTGTAGAAGGAAGACTGGCTTTATCCTCTAGATGTTGACAATTCTGCTTAAGCTGTCTTTGTCAATTTCAAAAGTACGATTGGCCATGTTGCGTTTAAGAACTTTGTACGGCCCTGTGTACGGTGGAGTGAGTTCCGGTCTGATGGTCTTTTCTCTCATCCAGACGTGGGAGCAATTCTTAAGTCCCGTGTGAACGAATGGCTGTGTTGACATTTTGTGGTCAACAGGGACCGGTCGGAGCTGTTGCATGTGCTCCTGAAGGTTGCTGTAGAACGTTCGTATATCCGGCTCCTCTCCGGTGAACGGGGCGAAATCTCCGGGGATACTCAGTGATCTGCCGAAGACGAGATTGGCTGGGCTGGTCTCTGTGTCCAATCGGATTCTTGTGCGAAGTCCGAGCATGACCACTGATAACTAGTGCGTCCATTCCCTGTTGTTTTCGTGACAGGTGAGGGCTGTCTTAATTTCCCTGTGTTGCCTCTCTACGATGCCATTGGTTGCTGGATGATAGGGCGAGGTTCGATCTCTGTTGATGCCAAGAATTTGTAGCATCTCTGCGAATAGTTTTGACTCGAAATATCTCCACTGATCCGTTGTTATAGTTGTTTACGCTCCGTACCGGCTGACCCAGTTATCGAAAAATGCTCGGGTTACCGACTCTGCTGTGGTGTCCTCCATCGGGATGGCTTCTGGCCATCTGGTGTAGCGATCAATGATTGTGAGCACATAAGTGTAGCCCAGACAGCTGAGAAAAGGACCGACTATATCCATGTGGATGTGGTCGAATCTTCCGTCCGGAGTGGTGAACTGTTTGGGTGAGAGCTTGTTGTGTTTCGAGATTTTTGCTCGCTCGCAGGAGAGGCAGGTTTTGCACTATGCTGCTATGTCCCTGCTCATGTTTGGCCAAACGTATTGCTGTGCGATTAGCTTGGTTGTGACCTTGAGTCCTGGGTGAGACAAGGCGTAAAAGTGGTTGAAGACCTCTGACCTGAGGGCTTTTGGCACATAGGGCCTGATGACGTCGTCTCTGATGTCGCAGTAGTAGACGAAGTGATCCGGGCCCCAGGTGAGCTTGCGGAGCTTCAGTGGATAATCTGGATCCTTGAGGAGCTCCTGCAGCTATGCATCGTCGCCTTGCCCTGCGCTGAGCTGTCTCTCAGTGAAGAGCGTGGGTAGCTTAAAAGCTTCGATGGCTGCTCTTACCCCCTGCAGTTGTGCGTCATCGACCTTGTCCCAATGGAAGTTTGTGGGAGAGCTGAAATCTTCTGCTCTCGAGAGAGCGTCGACAACATCGTTTTCCTGGCCTGGGAGATAGTGGATTTCCGTATTGAATTGCGAAATAAATGAGAGCCGGAGGGCTCTGATGGCTGGCATCTTCTCTGGACATTGTTGAAAGGCGTATACCAATGGCTTATGGTCGCTGTATATATATGGTCGTAAGTGGCGTACTTCCTCTGAGCAGCATTGAATTTTTGCGAGAAAAAGGCCAGCGGCTTCCATGAGTCGCCTATTTTTTGTTCAAGTGCCCCGCTTATTGCTGCGTCTGATGCGTCGGCAATAAAAAAAGGCAGGCAATAAAGTTCTGCCTTGTAACTGGGGAAGGCGGTGAAGGTCAACTCGGCGATGTCATTCTTGCATTTGTCGAAGGCCGCTAGGGCCTCTTCTGTCCAGAGGACGGGGCGTTTGTCTCGTTTCTTGCACCCCGTGACCAATTCGTGGAGGGATCTCTGTGTGTCCGCTGCATGTGGAATGAGGCGGCGGTAACTCTTGACCATGCCCAGGAATCTTCTCAGCGCCTCTATGGTTGTTGGATGTGGATATTCTTGAATTGCCTTCACCTTCTCTACGTTGGGGTTAGGCTTGAAACCATCTGGTGTGATTAAGTGTCCCAGAAAGCCGATTTCTGAAACACCGAGCGTGCATTTTTCCAGGTTGACCTGCAGCTCGAACTCGTCGAGCTGTTTGAGCACTGTGTTCAGATGCTTCCTGTGTTCCTCCATTGTTTTTGAGGCGATGAGGATATCGTCCAGGTAGACGAAGACGAAATCTAAGTGTCCAAGCGCTGAATTAATGTAGCGTTGGAATGTCTGGCTCGCGTTCCCAAAACCGAATGTCATAACCAGGAACTCGAAGAGGCCAAACGGCGTAATGACGGCCGTCTTCGGGATGTCATCCGGTGCGAGCGGTATTTGGTGATAAGCTTGCCGGAGATCTAGGGCTGAGAAAACCTCTTTGTCGCGGAGTAACGCCATGCAGTCTTCTATGCGAGGAACTGGATAGCGATCCGGCCTGGTGACATTGTTGAGCTTCCTGTAGTCTCCGCATGGGCGCCAGTTGCCGTTCTTCTTCGGGACCAGGTACGGGGGACTGGCCCACGAACTTTCCGAAGGTCTGCAGATGCCGAGGTCGCACCACCTCTTGAACTCCATCTTGGCTGCCTTCAGCTTGGGGGGTGAGAGAGGACGTATCCGCTGTGAAATCGGCGGTCCCGTCGTCACGATGTGGTGCATCATATTGCATCCGTGTGCACCCAAGTTGCAGCTAACAAGCTAGTGGGCCGTGCGTAACTACACCGGGTTAGACTAGACGGTGCGCACCGCTCGAGGTGTGCAGAGCGTGAGAATTTATTGTTACGCGCTGAAAAGCCTGCTGGCGTCGAGCTGCGGTGACCTCGCAACTATAACCTGTTTCCTACTTGTGCACTCCCGTTGCAGCTAACAAGCTAGTGGGCAATGCGTGACTGCACCGGCTGCAACTGGTTGTTGTGTGAAACTCGAGGAGAGCCAGGCGTGAGAGTTGAATTATGCGGAATCGTGAGCGCCTGCCGGCGTCGAGTTGTTGTGCTTGCGGCCGTTTCCTGTTTCGTCCATGTGCACCCCCGTTACAGCTAACAAGCTAGTGGGTGATGCGTGACTACACTGGTTGCGGCTGGTCGGCGGGTTGCGAAGGCAGGGGTATGGTCGAGTGTGAGATGGAAGAATGAGCGTACCTGCAGGTTTGGATTGCTTTAAGAGGGATTCGGTAAATTGGGAGCCGCTACCGCTCCGGACTGAGCGAGTGGGCTTTGGTGGCCAGTAGGGCCCTGTACCATACCCTTTGTAGCTAACAAGCTAGACGGCTGCAGTAATAACCCTAGTATTTGTTTTTTGCGTATGCACGCGAGGTGCGATCGAGTCGCTTCGTAGCCTCACGAGCCGGACCCATGCGCGATATTTCTAAAAGTGGTTTGCGAAAACCAATTACATCATAATGCTTTTTCTGTAACGATTGTCATAGCTCCTGCCAAAAATCTCGATGCCGGAAATTAGTGATCAGTTAATTAACGGGACGAATGGTAGTGCCGCAATGCACAAAACTAAAAAACAGTAGAATACTGCCGGTTATCGCAGTGATTGCAATGAATCGTAGATTCGCGAACTCGTTGATTACGTTGATACGCGTACAAACTATTAGAATCGCGCGATCCTGGGTGGCTCGGCCTTGAGCGGATGTTGTGTTGCTGTGGATTGAAGGTCGTCGTCGTCTTCTTGATTTGCTGGGCGCACAATGGTTCGAGCGATGTGTTTACGTTGCTAGCAAAGCGTGTGCGCGCGCAGCTGAGCGAGAAAAGTGTGCGCGAGGCGGCATATATGCGTTCGCCTATGTAAAAGCGCTCGGTAACGTGTTGTGCTCGAGCCGTGTGTTTGTGCCCTAGAAAGAGTACGAGAACGCGCTCTGTTGCCTATAGTTTGGCAATTCTCTGTTTTGATAGAGAGAGAGAGAGAGAGAGAGAGAGAGAGAGAGAGAGAGAGAGAGAGAGAGAGAGAGGAGAGAGAGAGAGAGTAGTTCGGGAGTCCTGGCATTTTGTCGGCCACTTTCTTCTAAAGATTGTTTCATAGTCAAAATTTGTTCGTGGTAACCTACTGAAAGTAACCCTGAATTCTCGACTTCGGATCTGATCGGCAACATTGTCATTATTGTAAAATAAACTTCAAAAAAGCACTTTTTTTAGATTTCCGCGAATAACGTTTTTGTAACGCTTTTTATGCAAAAAAAGATAGAGAGGAAAGTTGTTTAGAATTGAATTTCCAATCGGACACATGTATTTTCGAATGTAAAGTTAACTTTTTTCATCGCTAAATTGTTAAACAAAAAAAATCTTTTTCCAAATTTTTATATTGCCACAGTTTTTTGAAAAAAAGATCTTTATTGTCGGATAGGCTCTCAAAGATGACTTTTAGTACAAATAATCTAAAAATCGTTGTCCGATCTGTATATCTCAAAATGGCGTCCAATTGGAAAATTATTTACCCTAAAATTTCAAATTCATTTCTAATTTGCCCATGGAACAATAAACTGATTCAACCGCGATTAATCGATAGCTTTTGATGTAGTTAATAAACGCTACAAAGGAATTTTCTTAAAATTAATATTTAACATTATTTTTAGTAATAAATATTTTTTATTTTCTCGAATTTTGAAGTTAGAGAAACGCGACAAAATGCATCTTAAAATACTTAAAAACCATGAATTTTCGTAAAAAAATCGTTAAGATCCGACCAATAGGAGCCGAGATACGAAATTTTTATCAATCGACGTTTCCACCGAAACTATTTCATATTTTTCGAGGAATTTTTATACAATGCTTGCTCAAATGATGCTCTATATGATCGCATTTTCTTCGATAGTTGTAATCGACTTAATTCTTGTAAAAGGACCGATGAACGGACGCGAAATCGGTGCGCGCGGCCGCGCGACTGCTTCAGCCGTGCGGCGCGGTGGTGGTAGGGGGGCCGCCGCTGCGGCTTTCTTGAACCTTAGATGTAAATTGATTTTCTCGGCAACCAAAGGTCCTACGATAATGCTTTTTTTTATTTTATGTGTTTTTTCTCAGCTTTCGCGCCATGGCAATGAAATTTACATGAGTGCAATGCAAATACCCGAAAATTACGTTTTTTAGTTGTAAATTAAATTTCTCGGCAACCAAAGATCCTACGTTAATGCTTTTTTTTAATTTTATGTGTTTTTGCCTCAACTTTTACGTCACGTTAATTAAACTTTCATAAGTGCCATACAAACACAAGAAAATTTCATGTTTTCTGTTATATGCAGTACTACATAATGAATTAATATTTTGTATATATGTGTGTGTGTATATTAATTTTAAAAACTCAGCACAAGGATACTATTTGCTTACGATTTCTGCATTATACGAAATTAAGGAATTAATGTCGATAAAATTTATTTTTCAACTAAAAGTTATCGCTTCGCGTTATGTATAACTTTTTAAAATGGCATTGAATTTAATTGATTTTCATAGGATAACATACTTATTTCTATATATATTAACGCATTTGTAACGAGCGCGCAGCACACATACATGTGGGGACACAGCCCGCACGGCGGCAGCACCTCTCGGCAGAGAGAGAGGGAGAGAGAGAGAGAACAGCTCGAGCACCGAGCTCGCCCCGCTTCCCCCTGCGCGTCAGTCCACGCTGAGAGCCCGAGCACTAACCACCACCGAGCACCACTGGCAACACAGAACCAACAGAATAAAGATACTACGTACAAACCTGAACCAACGGCTTTATATCGCGGATGCCCCGCTAGCCCCACGCATCCCTGCCCTCCCCCTTCACTGGTGACCCGGACGTCTCGCCGAGGAAGCAGAGCAAAAGCCTCCTACGAAGCCTACGAGCCGCATACGCAGGCAGGAGCAACAGGCGGCAGGCGCCATCTTGAAAAATTTTACGCGCGCAACAGCAAGCGTATCCTCGCCAAACCACGCCAGTGCAACAAAGTGCAAGTGTTAAGTGTCGCGAAAACTACAACACTCGCGCCACGAAGGCTCTCGGCCCTGCAACACCAACACGCAGGACTCCGACGAGGCGAAGACACCTCGCCCCTTCGTCGTAACTATCTCGTGCAGGCACGCCGGCGAGATAGCGTTCAACGTGGTGCGTGCAGGCACGCCGGCGCACACACGTACAGCCACCGACGCCTGGGAAGCAGCCCACAGCAGCAGAGCAGTCACAGCGTCGAGACATACACAGCAGAGGAGAGCAGCAGCACAGCAGCAGCATCATCCTCGCCACCTACAACAACAACATCGCCGCATAGCCGTACACAGTCAGCACAGCAGCATCAACAGCACAGCCGAGACGCCGCTTCCATCAGCAGCCAGCCGTTCAGAACGCGAAGAATAGCTCTAAGGTAAAAAAATCCAACGTAACCGCAGCGTCGCAAGCGTTTACAGGATTTTCCTTTTTTAACCTCTGTGCCCGCGCGTGATATTTTTCTCTTTCTCATACACAAAGGCCGCGTCTAAGCAAGCACAGACTCGCAGAGTCTTACGCGCATCGCCGCGCGCGCGTACTTTGTAAACACACGCGTAACCCGAGACGCACTCGAGCACAGAGGTAAAAGGTCGCGCAGCTACAATAGTCATAAACTCAAAAAAACACGTACAGTCGCTTCATTGTTTCGCCCGCAAGGGAACACACGTAAATTCTCTACGCCGAAAAACTTTCAAAACTTAATTGTTATTAGTACAGTACGAGCGGAGATCGTAAATTTTCGCACCAAAGATTTTCCTCAACGCATCGCCACGCCGCCTCCGACAGCCGTTAGAAGCGACCGCAATAAAATTTTTTTTCGTCGGAAAAGTTTTTTTCCCCACTCGTACATACAACTCAGTCATAAATTCTCTCGCACGAAAATTTTCCCCAGCACATCGCCGAGCCGCCTTCGACAGCCGTCGAAAGCGACCGTCATAAAATTTTACGCCGGGAAAAATTCTCCCTTGTACATTAACTACAATATAAGCCCCATCTGGGCAAAACCGTCACAATATTCAACGGAAAGATTTAATTGTTATTGCTCCTCGGTTCGCACAGCTATTACCTTAATAGCCTGTACCCTCTTAATGATACACATTTACTTAATTGCTTTTCCCCGAGAGACCAATAACAATTAAAATTCCCGAAACATATTTACTTAATCGCTCTTCCCCGGAAGTTCAATAACAATTAAGACCGTCTCCGTCTCAATAACCGAAGCGAAACAATCAAGAGCAGACGGCTACACGTGAAGTAAACAACTTCCCCCCTAGTAGCTAGCGCGGGAAAATCGAACGCGGACGCCATTACAAAATTCTTCCCACCAACGCCGGCAGGGAGTAGGAGCGAGAGCGCCGCACGCGCGCAAGCGGACGGAGAGAGCAAGAGCGCTGATTCACCGCTCTCCCCCTCTCGCTCAAAAGCTGACTATATTACCGACAGAGCGGACGAGCAGGCGGCGCGGCGGTAGAGAGCAGGCGAGCGCTACCAACGTGGCGAGCGCTCCACACTAAGCGCGCGAAATTCAAATCGCATTAGACTCTCTACTCCAGCGAGCGATACAGCACAAAAATTTCGAACGCTACATTCGACCGAAATTTTTTTATATACACAAATTCGCGTCACCGCACAGCGTAACTCCAGAAGCAGTATACTAATTTTTCGAATTTCAAAACAATTTTCTAAACGTTTTTTAACAATTTTAAAATAAGTGCACAGTGTTTTAAAATTTTTTTACAATCAACATTTAGCACAAATCGCGCGAAATTCGAAGCAGTGGTCTTGTTTTAAGGAGCATCTTTTTTTCTTCTCATTTTAATACCTACTAATAAACCCGAGCGATTACGTATTAGTTAGGCTAAAATCACATTTATTAATTACCGCAAATCAATCGTCAACGAATACAATTTTCTACGAATCATCTCTAATTTTTAAGCAACCACTTGTAAATATTGTAAAAATAAAAAAGAAACGCAAAAACCCTTATCCTCACCTCTCAACCGCACTGCTCGGAGAGAGGAAGCGTAGAAACCCTTATCCTCACCTCTCAACCGCACCGCTCGGAGAGAGGAAAAACAGAAACCCTTATCCTCACCTCTCAACCGCACCGCTCGGAGAGAGGAAAAACAGAAACCCTTATCCTCATCTCAACTGCACAGCTCAGAAAGAGGAAACGCAGAAACCCTTATCCTCCTCTACCCAACCAACAACCACTACCCCTCAAAAACGTTTTTCCCAAACCCTGCACACTCGCGTTTCACGCTCAAAGTCACACCGCGTGAACCGACCTCGCGTACCATCCAGGAGACGGCCAGTGCCAGGGACACCGTCTCCTGCGACTGTTGTCCTCTCCCAGAGGTGCAACCCAGCACAACCACTCTCCACACATACGGTCGCACGGCCGGAGCCGCGACTCGCGAGTGACGTAAACGCGAGCCTCCCTCTTTCTAAACTCTCAAACAACTTCCGTCCACCACTAACCCTTTCTTCCAACCTACCTCACCACGCAAGGGCGAGATGACGAACACTCAGTCAAGTCAAGAAAAATACTCAGATCCAACCGCAACCATTACAATAGCAAGCCTACAGAGTCAAATCACCGAACTGCAACAAGAAAATCAAGCATTCCGCCAACAATTACGACACATCACCGAGCTACTATGGCACCGACACCCACACCTCCGCCCCCGCAAGAAGTCCACAGATCCAACAACCGCAGACGATTCAATCGAAGCTCGTCTGGCGGCAACAGAGAAGGCCCAACCCAGTTTCATTCACAGCAGCAGAAGCAGGGAGCACTCTAACGATAATTCTCATAAACCTACAGCACAGAGCAATTCCATCAGTGACGGTCGACAACACAACCATCAACGCAAGCAGTCTAGAAACAAGAGCAGAGCTTCAACCCCCGTGCAGCCTTGCAAAAACAACAGCAAGCACACGAGATGTTTCTACCACCGACGATTCGGCGCAGACGCCACGAACTGCAAGCTCCCTTGCGACTGGACAGCTCAAGACCAGCAACCGCAGCCGATTCAATCGAAGCACAGCTAGCGGCATCCAAACAATAGCAGACCGACACCACCATCAAAGCTCAACATATTCATTCACAACCACAGAACCACATGACGTCTGCTAGACGTCGGTCACACGCATAGGTGCCTCTAGAACTGCACAGCTATCGATATCCGCAGGATGGAGTTCGAAGTCTTCTAGATGCTTTTTCCCTCACCTTCTCACCTTCCTTTCACCTCCTTACTCCTCACCAGCAACTGCAGCCGATTCAATCGAAGCACGGCTAGCAGCTCACCCTCAAAGCTAAATATATTCACAACTACAGAGCCACATGACGTCTGCCTGACGTCGGTCACTCGCACAGGCGCTTCTAGAACTTCACAGCTATCGACATCCACGGGATGGAGATCGAACGCTTCTAACCGCCTTTCCCGCCATCACCTTATCTCCCCGTCTCAAAATCATTTCCTTATTTTCCCTTGTAAATAATAATGAACCAAACATTTTTGTACCTATTGTAAAAAAAAAAAAAAATACACGCTGTAATTTTATACCATAAATTTACACACCTATACATTTTTTGTTATGCTTACCAGAGTCTACTAGACTTAAGCATCATATACACTGTTAACTAATCATAAGCACTCGCATCAAAGCAAACAACGTAGCTCAACGATGTGTACAACAATCTCACCTTGTAAAACCAACCTGTAACAACTTCAACAAACTTTGTAAAACCAACCTGTAACAATTTCAACAAACTTTGTAAAACCAACCTGTAACAATTTCAACAAACTTTGTAAAACCAACCTGTAACAACTTCAACAAACTTTGTAAAACCAACTGTATTAATTCCGAAAAAACCAGCTTCGCAACAACTTAGAAAAACTTTGTAAACTTCGCAATAATTCCTACAAAACTTTGTAAATTTCGCAGCAACTCACACAAACTTTGTAAACTTCGCAACAACTTCGACACTTTGTAAAACCAAACTTGTATCAACTCCGACAAACTATGTAAACCAATCTTGTATCACTCTGCCAGTCGACTACCTTCAAAACTTGTAACCCATTTTCACTACTAGAATCATCCTAAAACTCGCAAACTCTCTCAAGAGCCACGGCTCCATACAACGTAAGCAGTAGATATTAAGTATTCAATAACTAGATATTAACTTAATCAAGTAAAACATCATCAAGTATTTCTGTAAAATCCAAAGAAACTATTGTAAAACCAAAACCAAAAATCTAACACTTAATGTAACTATATATTTTTTTTACCCATTGTTATTATCAACAGAGTCTACGAATGTATAACTAGTTTAAGTAAAACACCCTTTACGCATTGTCACATAATGTTTAAGCTACAAAATCCGACTATTGTTCACAATCAAAAATGTACAACCATCATGTAAAGCCAATGTTCAACTCACACTCAATCAATGTAAATCTTTCTTTAAACGCGCAGAGAACATTAGAATCAACCCCAGTCAGGCAACTCTCTCAAACTCAGTCAATTCAAATCAAATCATGGAGTCAGAATAATCTAACTAAATTCAAATCATGGAGTCAGAAACCATTCAAATCATGGAGTCAGAAACCAACATCCCCACGACTACCCGATTTCCTTTTTTTCAAAAAGCATAAAAAAAAAATTTCGTGGAGAGTCGACTCTCGACGACGTGGAGGGGCGCCCCGCTAGCCCCACGCATCCCTGCCCTCCCACTCCCCCTTCATACATACACACATGTGCGCGCTTATTCATGGTGTCAAGTGGAGAAAATGGTTTAAAAAGGCAACCAAAGGTCCTACGTTAATGCTTTTTTTTTAATTTGATGTCTTTTTGCCTCAACTTTCACGTGATGTTAATTAAAATTTTATAAGTGCCATACAAACTCAAGAAAATTTCATGTTTTCTGTTATATGCAGTACTACATAATGTATTCATATTTTGTAGATATGTGTGTGCATATATTAATTTTAAAAGCTCAGTACAAGGATAGTGTTGACTTACGATTTCAGCATTAAACGGAATTAAAGAATTAATGTCTATAAAATATAATTGTATAAAAGTTTCTGAAGCTGCTTTGAATTTAATCGATTTACATGAGATAATACTTATGTATATAAATGTTGTACATGTATGAAATAACTTTTTATCTGTAATCCAAAGGTCCTACAATGGTAATGCTTTTTTTTAATTTAATGTTTTTTTCGCAACTTTCACGTCAATAAATTAAATATTTTTCCTCTATATACAATTCTGGTAGGCGTATACTGTACAAAATAATATACTTATGATGATTTACACACACACACACACACACACACACACACACACATATATATATATATATATATTTATACACCATCGAGTGAGTGTATACATTTTTTATGTAAAGAGCATTTCTGCATACAATGTTGCTATAAATTACACTGTAGGTCAAATTGAAACACACCTTGATTTGCGCTATTCTCTTCATAGTCTTGCATACTGAATAATAGAACAGGGGATAACAAATCTTAGTGACTTCATTCAGCAATATCCAAGAATAAGGCTAGGCTCTCGTATATAAGTAGCAGGACGATGAAAGTCGCAAAACAGTATAGTTTAAACTTTCAGTGAGTACTGTGTAAAAGAGCTGAGTAATATAAATTTTCTGTTTATTATAATGAGGAAGTATTGTTTATAAGTACAATTGTGATTAGTTCATTTGAAAACCATAAATATTGGACGTATTTTCAAGTAAGTGTTATGTCAATCAGTAACT